>JALIZF010001216.1:0-184360 GCA_029948255.1 Telmatactis stephensoni
GGGAAAAGGGATGAAATGCACAGAGAGTGAGCAAATGGGTGGAATGGAGAATAGTACAATGATTAATTAATTAATGTAGAATTAGGTGGATATGCAATTCAGTGTTTCCATTGGGTTTAGATGATAATGATAGGCATAATAAGAACATACTAAATAATCAATTCATTAATGTAATGTACATTATTTTCTTCTTTGCACAGCAATACCTCCTTGGAAACATTCACAGACTTTACGCAAGTTTGCTTGTTGGCACCTGTCCCTGTCATGCTTTCACTCAAGTTCCAAATTGCACAGGTGGCTTCTACCATTTTATTTGCCGCCACAATGTAAGAACAGAATTCAATTTTGGCAGTAGATTGTACAAATAATATACCATGCAATATCAGGGATTTCATGAAAGGGTGGTTACTCAGGGTTGTAGCCACTGGTACAGTCAGTCAGGTTTCAACCAGACCAACTTTTACCGTTGGAATTATTGTTATTACTGTTTAAAAGCATGAATTCGTGTAGAAAAGTGAAAAAACCAGATCAACTTTTAAAACACCAGGCCAATGTTAAAAGGCAGCTACCACCTATTTTGCTACTCACCACTCACTTGTGCTATATTACATGTACATACAAGCTAGTATATTACAGTAGTTAGTACAAAGAATTGGCAATGCAGCATGTTTTTGGTGTTTTTGCCATGTCTATTAAGTGTTATTTTCTGTTAAAATTGGTTTAATTTTTTATGGTTTTAATTATAAAGTTTATATTTTAACTGTTGGTGATTAAATGATTCGAATCCAACAAATAATATGGCCACCAGATTTTCTATTCACACATTGAGAATTACAAAATGATTGGCCTATGTACCAAGAATTAGCTAGGGTATCCAATGCCATAAAAAGTTTGTTGTGTAAATTGACCTAAATTTGCAATGATCATCAAAGAATTAAATTAATTTTGTATTGGACAACTTTGACATGCATGTATCCTTGATTGTTTTATATTTTTTGAAGGTTACAGTGGCATCCAAATTCCTTCTGTTGAAAGAGTCAGTGCGTGATGCAGCAGACCTATATCTGTCTTTGAAATACCCACCACCTGTTTTCATTTGTGATACCCCATGTGGTTTTGTAAGACATATGGATTGTCGAGTCCCTCGTGTCTCGTAGCAGCAGTGGCTGCTTTGAAGTCCCCATCAAGGAAAAGGAACCAGCCAAGGTATGTAAACTATGTTATGTGGTGTAGTCTTTTCCACCAACAGGATTGTATGCTTATTTAAAAAAAATTACCATGGTTCAGAGCAACAAGTGTCAAGCCAAGACTGAAATGAATTCTGGTTATATATTGGTAATGTTATTGAAATGCGTTATTTCTATAAAACTAATTATGAGCATTTTCACATTGCTTGTAAGTATGTTTCACTCAATTCTCTTGGTAGCTAGTCTGATTCAAAGACATATTACCAACATAAAACCAGCAATCATCTGCAGGGTCATGCCTCAATGTCTACTTATTCATAGCTATTTATTTCCAGGATATTGACATCCCAGATATAGTCCCTTCTGAGTACCGCATTGGCAGCAACACTACTACAGTTGTTAATGATGCTGAGCAATTTATTCATCCTCTTAATGGTTCTAAACGAAGGTATGTTCTGGGTGACTGATTTCATTCTTCAACCAACCCACACAAGTCACAACTATGTTCATTCCATGATGTAAACAATTGTTTGCAAGCAAACACTCTTCGCACAAGTTTTCAAGAATGTGAAAATAACCGCAAGAATAAAAGAAGGCTATCAAGTTCAACCCAGCAAGAGTTTACTCTCCATTTCTTGTATAATTATCTCATGGATTTTTACCAGAATGAGATGATTGTCCAGAAGCAGCTAAAACATCTGGAGAAACATTGCCAAGATGGATGGAGAGTGGAGAGAGATGAATACATGCAGTTTGTTTACGTTCCAAACAAGTAAAGACTGATCTCCCCTCTTGTTCAAGTTGATTCACTTAGTTACCACTATAAAAATTGTCCTTGTTCATTGCTAGGGTTCCAAAATCTTTTTTAAATTTCACGGAAATTCAATTCATAACAATAAATAATGGTAAAAGGACCAATTCTAAGTTTGTCTAGCTGTAATCATGGCAGACAAACAGAATTGGATGACAAACTAGTTTACCCATTTGTTTCTGGTTATTGAAAAACCTTTATAATAACAGTAACACTTTAACTATTAATTAATAATATTCATCAATGGGAAAACTATATAAATGTGTAGTATGATAACTATAGAGAAGCCTTGCAGCCATCCAAGAAAGAAAGTTAATAAATGTATACACAATGGTATTGTGAGACCTTTCCAACAAATAATGGATGATTGATTGGAATTAAGATACATGTAGTTAGGATTTTTGTTTGCATTCAGAGCAGAACCATTGTATATTCTCCTTTGGCATTCGTCGTAAACCAGAGCATGGGCTAAAGAAAAAAGCAAGTGTACTGTTCATGATATGGTAGATTATCTACAGTATACTTAAGATTACAATGTCCTGTCAATGTGAAGTGAAGTACATGTACATGTAGATAGAGCGATAACACTAAAAACGTGAAACAAATACTAACTAAAAAGTACAAATAGTACTAATGAAACAATAGAAAACAAAGGGTTTTGCTACTATTTTTCTCTATTTACACTATGAACCAGAAATCCATGAAAAACCTGTGAATTTTTTCATGTGAAATTCATGGAATATTCACTGGTTTTTCATGGTATATTGAGGGGTTTTTAATGATGTTACATGATGGTTTCTGGGTGAAAAACCCATTAAAAAAACCATGAATTCCCTGTGAATTTTTAGCGAATTCAGGGCCCATGAAAATCATCCGGAATGTTTGATAACCCATCAAAAACCCATGAAATATCCCCTGCACACAGATGACAGATATTCATGGCATTTCCATGCCCCTTTGAAAAACCCATGATTTACAACAAATTGAAAATTCATGGGGTATTTTCATGGCCGTGTTTAAAATCATGGCCCCTGAATATGGCAAAAATTCTCAACCCATGAAAATAATTAGCAGATTTTCATGTGATTTTCATGGCCCATGAAAATTGTGCAGTTGACTAAAAAAATCATGGCCCATGATTTGCAAGCTTTTCCCATGTATGGGTCATTAAAAATGTTCTCCTGGCAGCACTACATATTTTCATGGGGTAGTTTCAGTAGAATCTGCATGCCATGAAAGTTAAAAAGTACCATGAAAAAGCTATGCTTTTCATTACCATGAAAATGTTTGGATTTCCCTATGAAAATGGCATAAAAACCTGGTTATTCTATTTTAAACAGTCCAAAAATATTTTTCTGAGCTAATTTAGTTATAAAGAGAATGACGAGAAGTTTTGTTAACAAATGATATTTTGGACAGTCTCTAAAATTGTTGACCTAAAAATAATTCTAACTTGTAAATTTACGGTCCCCATGCGACATGTTCCTTCATAACCAGTAAACCGACTTTACTGTCCGAAATATCATTTGTTAACAAAACTTCTCGTCATTCTCTTTATTTTAAAAGTATTGTTTCACATATTTTACCCTGTGAAAAAATATGGTACAATAATCTTCACATGCCCTAAAAATAATTCTAATGCCCCTTAATTCATGTGAAAGTCTTTATAGAAAAGATTTTAGTGTAAAAACGAAACATGGATGTGAAAAGATAACTAAATTAGCTATTAGTTATTTAACAAGCAGGAAAAAATCATTTATTTAATAATATATTAATATATTAAGAAGAATTATCAGACAAAAATTGAGAGAAGCAATGTGGAATTTTATTAATAATTGTTAATAATAAGTAGTTATTTCATGATCAGGCTTAGAAATACACAATATAAAAACAAACCTACATTAATGAACATCATCAAAAGCTTTTGCCAAACTACCATACTTTTTTTCAGGACAAGCTTTACATATTCATCTGTTGATCAAAGCATTCAAAAAATTTAGAGTCATCTAGTAAGTTACTTGTTCGATACAATAGTACTATAATTATTAATTTATTAATAAATTAAATATAATAAATTAATAAATAAATTATTAATTATTATTAATAATATTACTATACAATAGTAATATAGCACAGAGTTTCAGCTAGCATATGCCGAATAGCAAGTAACAATAAAATATGAATGAACTTAACTTATATTAACTATTTAATAAGTTGAACACTTCAAGCTTTTGCAGAGTATCATTTTTTGAACTTTATACTGCTTCAAATACTCGTAACTCCCTAAAATGAGTCACTGTGTCAAATACATCTAGCTGATAAAAATGAGTTGTATTCTCGAGTCAGAGGCTAAAGGGATGACTGTAAAGTTCATAAAAGAGTCTTGTCCTTACCGTGAATGTTTACGTTCAGCGTGAAAGCAGTTCATCTGGACTGTATTTTTGTTCATAGTCTTCGAGAACAGTCACCTCATCATTCCGTGAACAGCGCTACTACTGCCCGGAATTACTCATCTCTATCAAGCCAGCAGGCTATTCCAGTAGTTTACGAGGCATCCAGGATAGTTCATTCCACATATAAAAGCAATACTACAGCTAAAAAGTAAAGTAAATCAAGAACTCACAACGAAGACCGTTAAAAAGTGACCACTATTGAACTCCAAATTGCAATAAATTTCTCAATGAATGAAGTTGGATGTCCTCTTTTAATAAATGAAGAAGGCTGCCTGCCAACTGTTGTGAAAGACCAAGTGAGCAAATGCACTAAGCTACACAGATGTCAGCTACACAGCTGAGTTAGACATCACCAAAACACATAATATAAACTATCTTATAAAACTAAGTATAGTGAGCATGAGACGTGCAGTTTGTCCTATAATATGCTTTTGATAATGAAGTGACATTGCAATAAAAGCTTATATTCAAGATTATATATTTGTAGATCAAGATGACAATGTTCTATTTAACTAGGTGGCTAGCTCAATTAATGGGTCATGAAAATGTAGAAGACCAGGTTTTTATGGCATATTCATGACCCATGAAAACAGCTTTTACTAGTTAGATTGGCTCTTTTCATGGGTCATGAAAATGTAGAAGACCAGGTTTTTATGGCATATTCATGACCCATGAAAACACTCTCTAGTTAGATTGGCTCTTTTCATGGGTCATGAAAATGTAGAAGACCAGGTTTTTATGGCATATTCATGACCCATGAAAACAGCTCTAGTTAGGTTGGCTCTTTTCATGGGTCATGAAAATTTTGCAGAGGGGGTTCCATGGGCCATGAATTTTAGGTATCCCAGAATTCAAGGAATACTAATGGCCCACGAAAAATGGCTCAAGCAAAACAGACTATTTTCATGGGCCATGGAATGTTAGCCTTCATCATTCATGGGAAATTCATGACCACATGCCAATGCCATGAAATTTGATTTTGCATATTTCATGGGCCCTTAAAATGTTTTCATGGGGTAATAACAGGAAATTCATGCCATTTTCATAAAACTGCATTTCATAGTGTTAGTTGCTAAGTTATTTCACGGTTTTAGTGTTATCGCTCTATCATTTAACAATCAATATTTTATTAAGTGGTTATGACAAGTAGCATAAGTGGCATTCTTACATGTGGTACCATGGTGGCAGTTGTCACAGTTAACCCAAGGTATGATTGGGCTATGTCTCCACCTTTTCTTTGGGCTTGAAAGCCCACATTTTGCACAAAGAGCAGCTTCTTCATCTTCCTCTGCAGCTTCATCTCTTTCATTATCTTCCTCCACTTCGTCTCTTTCATTATCTTCCTCCACTTCATCTCTTTCATTCTCTTCATGCATTTCATCCAGTTCAAGATTTTCCTCCTCTTCATCTTGTTCATTATCCAGTTCACAATCTTCCTGGCAGTCTTTCTCCACTTCATCTTAGGGATGTCCCTCCTCTTCTTTTTCTTCCATTGCTGAATGTTAAAAGGTACGTATGTGAGTATTACACTCATTCATTAAGGTAATTCCGTAGTTTTGCAGTGCGCATCTCTACTGCACATAGCATAGTTAGCCTATTTTGATTTGTTCGATTGTAAAAGACATATATTTGACTTAAAATGATGCAAGCTTTAGTCTTATGAAGTTTTGAACAGTATATACGCTCTAAGAGTTCTCTTCCGTCACAGGCTGTTTACGACATCTTAGTATATACGCTCTAAGAGTTCTCTTCGGTCACAGGCTGTTTACGACGTCTTGTTTCACACTTTAGCGCGTCATAGCGCGGAAACGAGCACGGGCACTCATTCTTTTTATTTTTGCAAATCAACGGTAATAAGATTCTCTATCACATATATAATTATAGTCAAGATTCCATTTCGAGTTTTTTAGATATTTTATAAATCGTGCGGTCGGAAGGTGCTTTCACGCTGCTTCAAGGGCACGCACATATTATCAACCAATTTTACCTTCTTTCTTGTAGCAAACACATTTTTACATCAATTTATTACATCATAATACTAGGCTATTGCCCAAAGAGAGAAAATGAGCTCATATTAGTCAGTTAGAGATGCCCAGATTTAAGAAATAAATTATTTTTGACGCGATTTTGATCTTCGAATCTTGAGCCCTCAAGACACAAAAGATGGTGTACTTTAAAGCAATCTAGCGCAAAAACGGCTACGGTGACCCCCATTTTTTATTTCATGTTTGGGATAAGCAACTCAAAAATTATGACTGTGTGAAGTTTTATGAGAATTTCATTTTTAGTTTTATTTCTACGGAATTACCTTAAGGTGTGTTTTAAAAATAATTCCTTTTTATATTTTTCCAAGTAAATAAATAATTGGGCATGAATACTGCGTGTATCGTCTTGAAATTAGAAAAAATGATAAATGGTTACAGCACGAAACAGTCATTTTGATACTAAAACTTCTTGAGGAAAACAAAGGCCATATTCTATTGATTCCGTTGAGTCCTATTTTTTCTTTAATAAATTTTGTTCTGAACACATATAGACACATTTTTATTCCTTGTCAATGTTAACCAGTAACTTTGCTATAATTCCTTACTCCTTTTGGCACATTTCTCTGCTGAGACACCAAAAGTGCCGTCTTGAAACTTAAGTGTTCTTCTTGGTTTGCTAGTCGCCTTTGCATGACCTTTGAAATAGTAGAATTTTCATCAAAATGCTAAAACACTTTTTTTTAAAGCAAATGCTTTGGTTTTTGTCGATAGCAATCGGCCAACATTTACTTTAGGCCGAGAGGGTGCAGCTCCGTTATACCAATCGTAAACTGCTTACACGATCAAGAGGATACTTTGGAAAAGTTTCGAACAAAAAGGTCTCAATGGTGTGTCCTTATATATACTAACGTACCTGCCTCTTCTTCCAAGTTCTGATCTTCTGCTGATCGTTGATAAGCATTGACTCCCTGCAGAGTAACGATATTTCAATGTGAAAGTAACTCATACATCCTTGAATGAATATAGAAGCACCAACACTCCATGCAGTTCCTAAAACAAATATTTAAACAAACGCCGAGCAATGCGTCTATTCGAGGAAGATAATATGCAAATAAGTGGAAAACACACTTACCATCTCAAACGCCCTTTTTCTATTTGGCGTGAAACGCAAAAATTTCTCTTTCGAATCTGGTGAAAGGTACTGTAAATATGTTAAATTAGAATGCTGTGTTACCAATTATAATCAACACCATCGTAATGGCCCAATACACAATAGAGATGAACAAATCGTCTGGACGGACAAATCGCCTCCAAAAAGCAAACTTTCAGAAGAGCTGTATTATTTTTGTTTTATTCGTCAAGCTGAACAGGTTGACCAAATTCCCACCTAAATTATGAATTCATACGCGACGAACCAATTTTACTAGACGATTTGTCCGTCCAGACGATTTGTTCGTCTCTAGCTATAGTGTGAATTTGGCCAATCATGAAGAAGAAAGACAAGGACTTTTAAATACCTTTGCGTATGTGTCTAGCTCCTCTGTTGAGGGCGTTTGTTGCTTTTCTCGTATCCTTGTGGCATTTGCTTCTTGATACTCTGAAAAAGAGATTCAAAATTGTCAAGAATGAGAAAATGAGGTAAGAGAAGGAATCTCCGTGGCCCATCATATGCCCCGTTTGATGCTTTTTAGAACCTCGTCATCATGACCGCGCGTATGTGAACATGTAGTCAGACCATTTTCGAATTTTATTTGTGCTCCATTTGTTGTTTTTCTCAAGTTTAAATTCTCTTTTTCATCGACAAAAGTTATACACCCTTTTTCAGTATTTTCAGCCATTGTGGTTTTGAGGCAATGCAAAAGCTCGCGCGATCTTGACCAATCAGATTCACTCGAAAAATAAAAGCCAAAGATATATTGAAAATTGAATGTATGTTTTGATAAATAAGTGAACGAATGGAGGGATGAATGGATATGGATGGATGAATGGTTGGATTAATGAAATCAAACTTCAATTCACCTTGAATCTTTGACAACAAATCGCTCTCTATGGAAGACAACTCCTCCTTTTCATCCTCATTTAAGGCAAGGTCATTGGCTTCCAATTCTACTTCGAATTCTTTTAATGCCTCAAGGTAGCAAAGATCTGGCTCTTCTGGGTGATTATTGCCTGTAACTTGTACAAATAAATATACATGCACACTCGGTTACGGAAAGGTTGTAGTCTACACTTATACAAATATGCAAAAACACCTATTTCAGTAAACGTTGTCGGTATCAAGACTCACCCGAAAGGGAGTATGGGTAGAAATTACTTAAGTTATAAAACCACAAAAATCCCACACGATTACTCAAATTCAGCTTGCCATTCTGACCTTATACACAAAGAACTTCACTTACTGATGCTAAAGTCAGTATCAAAGCCGAAAATAATGTGTAGTTTTGCTGCTACCCATACTCCTTTTCGGTCTAGTTGCGTGGGCTTGAGAGCTCTTGTACGACAACCTTTTTTTGAAATAGGTGTATCTAATGAGATGCAAAATGCAAGATATTGCTTAAATCGGCATTGCTTGCATGCAATGTTTGCCGAGATATATGATCTTTGGATAAGCGTGGAGCTAGCCCATTACTAGCTAGGAGCGAACAACTCACATAGGTCTTCGGAGTTATCGTTTTTCCCAGACCATCTATCTTTAGAACGCTTTTCCCGTCGCCTCAAAGAATCCCCTATTGTTTGCTTTCAATATCAGAACAAAAGGTGCAGTTAGTAGATGGAGGCCCACGGCCAAGCAACGTCGCCTTAATTAGACAATATTAATCTAAAAATAACCAGGTCTGAGAAAACGATAACTCATGCACTTTAGGAGTCCTGGTTGTTCGCTCCTAGTAATGGGCTCCTGGCATGGCATAGCATTTCCTTCACGGCTGTGGTCCGGCATACTCTTCTTGCAAATTTAGTATTTATTTTATTTGTGAGACGCGAGTTTCTTATTTAACTAAATAAAAGTATTAATCAACCGTAGGTAAATCGGTAAAATAGCTAACAAAAGAAATAAACATCGTCTGAACTCTTGAAAAACAGCGATAAGTATTGATATAGTAGCAATGAGAAAACATATGATCTGCAAAGCCGAATGCACTTAATCCATGTCAGCCTTGAAATTAGTTCGATTCTATGATGAGAATCTGGAAAAAAGTAGTCGTAGAATCAAATGGTTGAGTGCATTCAGCTTTTAATTTGCAAATCACAATTTTAATTTATTAATTTAATACTACCTAATAAAAAATTATTCCAGTTTTTGAAGGTTCACAGAATACATATAGCGCTAACACAGACCACGAAACAACTTAGCAACTAAATAGCACCAAATAGTTTAATGTTTAATTCGTGCTAGTACGTACTTGTTTCATGGTTATATATATATTTTTTCGGCCTATGACTTTCCTTCAAATTTATTTTATCAATAAATACTTTCATTTATATTGGTAAAATCAGAAATGCGCATCAATTTAAACTCGTCCTCGTCCTCGTCAGTTCGATGCTTAAACTCTCTATTAATCATGAAATTGATTCCCATATGATACATTCTTAAGAAAGGAAAATCTGTTCTAGTTCATAATGGCTTACCATAATTCACCCGGTCCACCAGAAGTGGATCCAATATGGACTGGGGAATTTTGCATCCTCCCCCAGTTGATACTAGGGCAGAGTCTCGTTTGGATCTAACGTCTGCCAGCGTTGCCCTGTTGTCTTTCGCGAAGCAAATGCTGCATTGATTAAATCCATTTGAAGTGGTTGATTTCACTACGTTCATTACTTCCTATAACAAAGATGGTGTTTACGTAAAGGGACGGATTCGGTGGAGGGAGGCAGGGGATGCACACCCTTTGAGACAACTTTGAGTCTTGTTTTCCAATATTTTTTTAATATCCCGGCTCTAGGTAGTTTCCAATTTATATGATGGTACACTCTCCTAGAGGGTCCCCCCCCCTCTTGAAACAGGGGTTTTAATAGGCAGTTACCGGCAGTTACCACCATTTGTTTTGCATGTTACTACCGACTATTTTCGCATGTTATGTAGTATATCGGATGGGAGGTCATATGTATTTCTGATTAATGCCAAATTTCTTTCTGGTCACAGGCTCCCCAGGCAATCATTTAGAGCAGCACGTAACAGCGTACAAAGCAATATAAAGCAAAAAGAAGCGTCTGGGTTCGAATCCTCTTGGAATTAAATATATATATATTATCTATTCTTGTGTTTGTATGCTTTTTTTCTGGTTTTGAAGAGTTTTAAGCTGTTTTTTTTTAATGAGGGCGAGAAAAAAAATTACTAAGGGTGAGAAAAAAAACAGCTTAAAACTCTTCAAACTCTTTGTTTTGTTTTGCTTTGTTTTTTTGTTTTGTTTTGTTGTTGTTGTTGTTTTTCCATGAGGATTCGAACC
The DNA here is from genome assembly GCA_029948255.1 of Telmatactis stephensoni. Taxonomy (NCBI): domain Eukaryota; kingdom Metazoa; phylum Cnidaria; class Anthozoa; order Actiniaria; family Isophelliidae; genus Telmatactis; species Telmatactis stephensoni. The sequence continues at coordinate 10,882 of JALIZF010001216.1, forward strand.
CGGAACCTTGCTTTGTATGCTAGCTTTGCACACCTTTCACTATCTTCTCATGGTAGGACTGAGTGCGAACATCATTCCATTCTTAAATGTATTTCAAGGGTCAGCGGCTGCACCTTTTAGATAGCGTTTTCATTAATGTCAAAGAGTTAGAAGTTACTCGTTTTCGCTAGTTTTCGACAGGTTTAAATTGCCAAGGGTCGACAAAACCAGGTAATGTAAATTTGTAATTTGTTTGTATGTTACAGCCGTCATTATTCTTGAAGCCGGTGCGACCCGTGAAGTTTGGTTTTGTTGTGGAAGGTATATGTATACACTTGACTAGATTACAGAAAGGTACCGTAGTCTACTAGAATGTGATGGAAAAACTCACAAATACTGCCTAAATCAGCATGCCAAAAAATATTTTTAGTCTTTCTAAATTCTGGCAGGCATTAAGAAACTATAATTCGGGTGTTGTAAGTGTTTATTTACAAAGTTGCATCACATTAGATATACTGAATAAATTAGATATTTGTATAAAATTAATGTATTATACTACAATCTTTCTGCAATCAAGTGTATATTTGAAGGGGTATATATTTGAAGGTGTGTGGGGGTACTCCGACTAAAAAAGGACTGGGATGATCATCGGAAATTTTGAAAATCAACCCTAAAAGGTACCAAAAAACTAAAAAAATGAACAGAATTTCATCAAATTTCCGCTGTTTTTTTGTTTTGTTAATGTAATTCACAAAGTGTTTTCAATGAATTTCCATCAAGTTTGGCATTTTTGTGAACTTTCGCACCAAAAACGTACAAATTTATGAGCATCTGCTCATAAACCCTAAAAGGTACCAAAACTCTGATTTTGACCCCTAAAAGGTATGACGAGCATCCCCACCCTCTTATATAATTGGAGTCCACCCCCAGGGGTATACCTTGCTGAAATTTGGTATATTAAAGGTTAAGGATTTGAGAGTGTTGGCAAAGCCTGTACAAATTTTCTGAAAACAGTTGATGGGTTGAGTATTGTTGACTTACAGTCCATGAAACCTCATGTGAGCTTCCAAAGGATGATGTTTTAAGTGAAATAGCTGCCTTCCACTTTCCATCTGCCTCTTCCTGGACTTTTAGGAGTAGATTAATCCATGTCAAAGATGATACCTTGGGCAAAGAAATGTCAAAGTAAACTTTATGATACTGTGTAAATTCATTGTGCAGGCCATAAAGAATAACTACAGACAAAATGAAGCACTGCTCTATCTGGCTCTATCTTTCATTAGCCTTTTATATATGTCTATTTGAAGCTTTGACAATACTGACCGTTCCTTCTTAATATTGGCATTTCCTGTTTCGCTCAATTCCACTGACGCCACAACTTCAAACAATCCCTTTGCATTTATTGGGTCGTTAGGATAGTGCATTGATGTATTATACACTATTTGGGACTATTTAGGACTATTTAGGTTTGAATATTAATGGCGAGCTCCATTCTGTAGTGGCAATTAAGCGAAAGTTGTATCAATTAGAGATAATTACATTATTGCGTCACTAAATACATTTCTCAACGAAACACTCCGCCTCGCCTCGAAAAGAGAACCGTACAAATATTGTTCACATGAAATAATAAAGTGTTCTTGTATCAATATCTTCCTGCAAAGTTGCTTTCTTCTGTTCTTTTGCTCTTCGTCAGCTTTCCTTTGCTTCTTCTGTTTCTCAGCTGTTGAAGAGAAAAAAATGTGAGTATGTCAGTTAAAGAAAGCGTCGTTGGAAGAAGAAAATTAAGAGATATAGATATTAAGATATAAAAGGATTGTCAGTAAGAAAAGTTAGGAATGGAATGGATAATAGTGAGTTAGGCTCACAAGAAATTTAAGTCAAATTGTTACGAAATTGAAGTTATGAACAAATATAAAAATACTTGAACAATATTAACAACAAAACGAAACTGCTCACTATTCGAATGTTTCGCTCAATTCCACTGACGCCACAACTTCAAACAATCCCTTTGCATTTATTGGGTCGTTAGGATAGTGCATTGATGTATTATACACTATTTGGGACTATTTAGGACTATTTAGGTTCGAATATTAATGGCGAGCTCCATTCTGTAGTGACAATTAAGCGAAAGTTGTATCAATTAGAGATAATTACATTATTGCGTCACTAAATACATTTCTCAACGAAACACTCCGCCTTGCCTCGAAAAGAGAACCGTACAAATATTGTTCACATGAAATAATAAAGTGTTCTTGTATCAATATCTTCCTGCAAAGTTGCTTTCTTCTGTTCTTTTGCTCTTCGTCAGCTTTCCTTTGCTTCTTCTGTTTCTCAGCTGTTGGTTCAGTTGGAGTTATTAGTGTAACGTGTTTCCTTTCAGTTTTCTGGAATTGTTGGATTTTACATAATTTCAGTGCTTTCAGTACTTTGATTGACTTCACCAGTATCTTGCTGATTACTTTTGTATCTTTCCTCTCGATGATCATTTCAGTTTTCTCTTTCGTAAATTGCTCTTGGATGGCATTCAGCCGTTCGTCTAGAGATCGCTTCGATTTCGGTTTCTTTGCACCTTGTAGTTCAATCCAATCTGACTCTTTCGGTGTGGCTATTTTCGTTTGCAATGAAAAGCTGGATATCGACTTTTCGAATTCGCTGGCTACGTTCTTCTTGAATTCTAGAATGACTCTTTCATGACGTTCTGTTTCCTTTTCGCGCGCAGCTGGTAATCTTCTAAGCTTGAAGTCTCTAATGTAATTCGTCCACATGCAGGATGCTTCAGAAAACAAGTTTTGATATTCTTCTATCCACTGTTCGGCGTCGTTTGCCTCTTCATCCTCTAAGTGCATTAGATAGAAGTCGTGTTTATCTTCTAGATTTTCCCATGCTTCTTCAAGCTTGCGATATGTCTCTTCAATAACTTTTACACTCTGCTTCTCGGCTACAGAATCATGGAATTCGGCTATTCTGCATTTAAAGATCGGACCTTCCACGTTTCTCAAGTTCTCAGCCTTTTTTGCCGTCATCTCTCAGTGTATCTACTTAGTGCTTTAGTGGTATAGCCATCAAAATGTTGTCCTTTCACTGCCCGCGACGTCGAAGTCTGTGCCGCTGTTAGATCGCCTTCAGAGCCCTAATATTCGAATGTTTCGCTCAATTCCACTGACGCCACAACTTCAAACAATCCCTTTGCATTTATTGGGTCGTTAGGATAGTGCATTGATGTATTATACACTATTTGGGACTATTTAGGACTATTTAGGTTCGAATATTAATGGCGAGCTCCATTCTGTAGTGGCAATTAAGCGAAAGTTGTATCAATTAGAGATAATTACATTATTGCGTCACTAAATACATTTCTCAACGAAACATTTCCTTCGATGATTTTTTCTACAATTGAATGTAGACTGGGGTCTTTGCTAGCAGATACATGTATCTGGCAAAGGTGAAACCAGCATAAATCAATATTGTGGTACCACTTTAATGAATAACATAATTTTACTTTGATTTTCATTCGAGATGACATTGCTCTTCTTTCTTACTTCCATCTATTTTAGTTTCTATTGGGGCCTGATTCTATGAACCGGGTTGACTTCTTCTTTATCTTCTTCTTATTTTCCCTTAGGGCCACAAATGAAAAGAAGTCAGCCTGCTTAACCAAGTTAGCCTGGTTCATATAATCAGGTCCTAAATCAAGCTATATTTTGTAGTCCTTACCATTGCATATGCTAAAATCATAAGGGAGACCCCTTTAATCCATCTCATTTGATGAGATGTCATGTAGGATTGATTTTATGGTTTCACTATACAAGTCTATAACTTCTTGGTACAGAGGTAAGAACCTCATGCACCATGCAACTATGAGGCCCTATGGACAGGATATTTTGCTATTAATTTTGCATAACTGTTTCCTGACATTGAGTTATTCACACAGTATGTATCATATCAACCCTGCTACTTACACTGCATTTTTAATCAGATTGACTTTAAATTGTCATACCATGCTACAGCAATATCAAAGCCATAACTTGTTTTTGTCTATGAATTGAAGCAAGTTTGCTTCTTCTTCATCATTACGACCACTCAAACAGTAATCAAATCGAATTACCCTGCCTTGTATCCTGTAAAATTTAAATAGTTTATCATTATGTTAAGGTAGACCAAAAAAGGTTTTTAGTGAAGGACACTTCCATTTCCCATTTTATTTTAAAGTGCCTATCACCCATATTTTTTTTTATTTTCAAACTCAGTTCTTGGTAGAGAGCACATGCAGTGTACATCGTTAAATCTTGTCTTGTTTTTCCACACTCCATTAATTGATTTTTAGATAAAACGGTTTAAAATGTCGAAATGCCAATGTGATGATGTAAGAGGAGTCATCATTTATTATACAAAAACAAAATAATTTAAATTACTCATATTTTTCCATTTGCAACTCATTTCCATTGGTAAAGCCTGTTGTTTAGTGAAAAATCTGGTTCTTGAATTGAATACCTCTTTTTGTAAAACTCATGAAAAATTTGCAGTGTTGCCTCCTCTGAAGTCATCAAATTTGCATTTTGACATTCGAAACCTTCATATCTCGGAAAATATGGGGTAATGAAAACCAGGAGTAAAAGATCTTTGCTGTGCTCTCTAAAAAGAACTAAGTTTGAAAATAGAAAAATATGGGTGACGGGCTTTTAATTACAAATGTTTTATTCAACCTTTTTATTCAAGAACCCCACTGCTTGCCATTATATTGTTTTTATCATACAATGTTTATGAGATTTGCTTCTTTTTTCCTTTATTTTAGTGTGGTGTGAGAAAGTCTTTTTTGCAACCTATGCTGAAGAAAAAAAAGATCTGCCATGCAAATACATTCAAGGACTCAATGAAAGCTTGTCACCAGATGTATAGTGACAGATGTAACTTAGTTACACTATACTGAAATTATACCTTTGCACTTCTTGATTGTTACTGGTTAGAAGAAGGCTTCTTCTTGGGTATAGCAACCCGGTTTTTGATGAACCCTGTGCCAATCCACTTTGCACTTGATTGATAAATTCCCCCAAGTTTTCTGATATCAAGGGGTCATCAATCAAGGCCACCAAACTTGACCTACTCAAGCTTTCAAGTACTTTCTTGCTGTAAATTAATCATTTTTAAACAACTTTAGCTGGTTCCTTAAAGGACATTTGCTCCATTTTGCCTCTTACCCAGTGCCCTTAGTTGCAACAACTAAATCGTAGTTATAAACTCACCTTGAGGTGCCGGCAGTATTTTGATTCCCTCCTGAAAGCAGAAGGGGATGCCGGCTGCTGGAAATCCCTTGCAGTTTGGCCAAGATTCTTAGAGTGAGAGATTTCCCACAGTTTTTATCTTTTGAGTAGATAAGCCCTATGTTACTTTCTCCTGTAAAAGCAACAACAACACTTAGTGTGTGGTCCTGATCCAGGCTTCTTTTTGCCAAATCCACCTAGAGTAAAACAAAGTCTAGAAGAACTTGCATGTGCATGTTCTAGAAAGACTAGAAGTAACCAGACAGACACCATGAAATAAGGGGTCTGTGTGGCTGCCAAGCTTTGTGATAGTTAAATAAAGGTTTTCATTCATTCATAAATAACATATCCAATGCACAGTCAACATTTTAAATTTAAAATTCAACAAATATTTAAAAAGTTTCTTAATCCATACCCCATATTTCATCAATCTTGTTTGATCGCATAAGTCTCGTGGCAAGAATGGCTGTTGCCAGTTTAAATTCAACGCTATTGACGCGGAAATAGTGAGCATGTTCTAAAAATCTGCAAAAAACGGAACCCGTTTAAAGTTTATGTGACGATAATAGCTTTCTCAAGGTAGTTACGGCCTCGGTCAGGGTATAACTTCAGAATACCCGGCCACTGAAATACAAAGATTTTAGCCATTGGCTACGTGGCTATGTGGCTACACATACCTTGGGGTTAGGTTTAGGGTTAGTATTTGGGAAGACTATGTAAGAATAACTCCCAAGTACCTTGGGGTTAGGTTTAGGGTTAGTATTGGGGAAGACTATGTAAGAATAACTCCCAAGTACCTTGGAGTTAGGTTTAGGGTTAGTATTGGGGAAGACTATGTAGGAATAACTCCCAAGTAGCCACGTAGCCGTGTAGCCGTGTAGCCGCGCAGCTGCGTAGCTGCGTATCAATGAATCCACGTAGCTGCGTATCCACGTAGACGTGTAGACAAGTAGCCATGTAGCCAATTGCTAAAATAAAGTATGCTTAGTAGTGGCCGGGTATTCTGAAGTTACTCCTCGGTCAGTGACTAAGTAAGGCGTAATGTATTTAGCTGTGTATATAACGGAAAGTTTTTCCTGGTTGCCTGGATTCTATTGAAGAGTGTCCCATAGAACAGAAAACGAAAGAGTTCTTCCTCTTACTAGGGGCAACTGACCGTCATAAATCAACCTCTAAGACGTGGTAATTGACTCACCTCTCCAAAGTTGTTTTAGCAAATCTTGATTTATCGATGTTGAATAAATACTTAGGTTGTCGCATGTGTAGACCTTAAGGTCTTCTGGTTTAATCAGCATGCTGTCTTCAACGTGGATCTAAAAATACAAGTAAAACAATCACATTTTCTCTGCATGTTTTTCACTGTGGAATGATATGCAGACCCGTTGCTAGAATCTCGAAAGGGGGGTTCGATTTTCTTGTAAAAGCAGAATATCCTAACTTTCAAAAACATTTCTATTCCTAAGCGCGCTCGAGCCATCGAACTGCCACTAGCGTACCCCTAGCCACGGGTATGATATCTCAGTGACACAGTTAGTGTGCTACTACCGAGAGAAGCTCTTGGTCGTGAGAGAATAGTTCAAGGAAAATGAGCAAATCCGAAGGTATCACTACACCTTAATTTGTTAACTAGTTATTTTTGTTCAGTTACCTGCGAATCCAATGTCCAGTAATTTTTACTGGACGGGAAGACTTGAAGTCCCAAGTGGTTTGTTATGTAGGCCACCTTTTTGTCTGATTGTTTTGTGAATACGTTTCTGTAGTCACTTAAGAGTGCTTGCCAGTAAATTACTGTGTTTGCACTGGTTTTATTTTCGATGGTGAGGGTTCCTGCAGGAAACTTTGTCCTCAGTGCATCTAGGAGAGATTTTTTGCTATCAAATGCGCTTCCTGATAGCGTTATCACTCTAAAGAAAAAAAAAGGAATTTGTTTTTATTTTGTACGTAAACAGTAATAACTGTAAACAGAATATCGCATCAGCTAAACGATATTAATGATCATAATCGTACCTGGTTTTTTGTTCACTAAAAACGTAGCCTGTTATACTGACAAGCCACAGTCCTTCCCCTTCTCCTCGCAATCTATCGCAGTCGTGTACTTCCCCATATATCTTTAGTGAGAAAATCTTTGTCCCTTATAGAATGTATAGACTTCTTTTGCATAGAAGGTATAGGTATCCACACGTTCTTCATTCTATAAAAATCAGGATACTCAAGTTTTCGAAAAAAATACTACAATACTTTGGTAAAAAAGGAAAAAAAAGCACGCATATAAAGCAAAAAAAAAAAAGAATGAGCGATGGGATAAGAACATCTTTCCCTTTATAAATCCAGGAGGAAAAATAAAGGAAAAAATACGCAGCTGAGTCAAAATCAGCTCTGCCCTCAAACGTCGACCTCTACATAGATTGGGTACGTGGCTTTATTTAGTTGCAGGGGCGGATACAGGGAGGGTGGATTTCCACCCCCTTTTTAGAGTGCTTATAATAACAAATCTTGATCATATTTTAAGAAAATAAAATTTCATTCAAAAGAACTTTTAATAGGATTATTGTAAAATCCTTGATCCGGCCCTGAGTTGTAACAGCGAAGTAATACAATTTCAGAGAATAGCGTGTTTGCTTTTCGATAAACATGGGTTTCAACGTTTGGTATCTCCTAAGCAGTAATTATTTCAGTATTCTTAAAAGAGCTAAAGTAAAGATAAGAGACTATTGTTTTGAAGGTAAAATTTAGCAATTACTGTAGGGCAACTCTAGAATATTTTGTTCCCAAGTTCGCTCACAGTAAACTTTGAACTGCTATAGTGATAGCAAGAAATATTTTTTTGAAGCCAGCTTGCTATTTATTCAAAACCGGCTTGGTATTTTTTCTGAGACAATTAATACCATATCAATCGACATGTAAGTAATTGATTTTTAGGCGTGGCTCTAACCCCAGAATTACTCAAGACATGAACCTCTATCAATGTGCCAAATATCATGCTTGTTACACAAATCTGAACAATTCCACAAGACTGCGAACAGTCCCGCCTTTTCCCTCCAGTTCTGGAGGGAAAAGGCGGGACTGGCTGCTCGCAGTCTACAATTCCACATAAAAACTGCACTATTTTCCAGGGCCCGGTTGTACGAAGGTTGGATAAAGTTATCCACCGGATAAGAGTTATCCACTGTATAGATCTTGTATAGATTATCCACTGGATAGCGCTACTGGACTATACTGATACACGTCCTCCAGCAATGAGAGCGCGCGTTATTTTATGAATAATGACAACAACATCAGGAGAGCATAACTCAGGAGACTAAGTAATAAGAAGGCGAGTTGTCCCTGGTAGACGTGATAACTATTTTCCTTTCTTTTTGCCGGGGCCACAAAAACAAAATCGTTTTTCGGGCTAGTAGGTATGTAGCCACTTTCATACCGCGAAGATTGGGTACGAGTCCCTTAAACTTTGATGATGGCAACACAATACTTATGTAGTCAGAAAGAGCACTTCGAGCTGTATATAATCCCGAGGTTTGATGTACATTGAAAGAGATACAGCAGTTCAAACATGCTAGATTTTACAAAGAAATGTCTCAGAAAAAGACTCCAAAACTCAGAGTTAGCAGTATTTTAGTAGAAACAGGTAAAATAGTAAAATATATCGCAAGAAAGCTTATTTTAACTTCGATAACGTATTTCATTGGAACATTTTTTGCATCATTTAGAGAGCAACATACCCCCGAAATGTTCGATTTTTGGCATGCATTCTAGGGCTCAAATATACACAAAAAAGCGTCAAATTTTCCATGTTCCTATCGATAGATTTTCTTAATTTTCAGATATGTTGTGTAAATCATTGCGTGAATGCAAGTTTTGAAATAAGAAATGGAGGTCACGGTGCTCGTTTGCGAGATATTTTGTAAAACATCATCATAATAGAGCTAAAACCGGCACTTTTTCGAGAAGGAAATGGGGCGAGTTTCGCAAAACTTGCTTTTTATCGCACCAAAGATTAGAAAAATTTCCAAAATCGAGTTTTGTATCCTTTTTGATTATACCTTGAAAGAAAATGCTCGTAAAGTCGCGATTTATGCTTTTTGAACCATGCGCAGTAGGCGTGCGCAGTGCAAAACAGAGGAATTACCTTAAGACTTATAGTGAACAAAAACTTATTGCAGCTGAGAATTTGCAAAAAATATATACAAGCAGATTGTAAGCAGTTCAGTCATAAACAGAAATAAAGTAAGTTTTGAAACTGTTATGTCTTTTTGTGATTACTGGCTTAATAATATACATGAAAAATTTACTCGATTCTGATTGGTTGACAACAGCGATGTTAATCGTTAACACGGCAGGAAAAAGTAATTGCACTACAGTGCAAATTAGTATAGGTAATCTGATAGTACCAAACAAAAAACAAAGAAATATCCATACGTCAAAAAATATTTTCTGACTCGCTATCGCCAGTATTTTTGGCGGGAATTTGTACATTCAAACAGCGCGCGTTGCCAAATGTCTCGCCATTCAAACAAAAGCGATTGTCAGTCAAAGTGAAGTGAAGCTCTGACAAATTTAGTGCAGTAAACTGGAGTATCTGTGTTTATTACCTCGATGGATTATAAAGAAAGTTTTTTTTCACTTTTGGGAGTCTAACGTTGTCAAGTGAAGGAGCCTAGACTCTATCTTTACAAAGAAAAAAAGCCCAAAACTGCTTTTTGGTACGAAGACAGATTCAGCCACCATTTGCTAAACTGGTCAGAAAACTTTCAAGATTTGCAAGATTTGCACATTATAAAATGAACAGACTCAGTTTTTTCTCTTGAAATATCCACGATGGTATTTGAAAACCTGGAAATATATAGTTTTATCCTCATTTGGACAGAATAGAAAAGATAGATACAGACATAAGCATAATCATGGCGGAAGGTCACGCTTTTAGAGCTCCTAGATATTGGATTATTTTGCTCTGTTTCTATATATGTTTCTCTGGTGTACTCCTTCCCAAGGCTTATTCTGACCTCAATATATCTGGTAGTGTCCTATTCTTCACCTCGCATGGTTTGACGACAGTGAAAATCCAAAGTTTTAATCATCGGGCGTCGAGCTTGACACATGCAAAGAATCTCCAATTGCCAAATTCAAGACGTCTACTCCTTGGATGCCACTTTATAATAAATTCCTCTGTCTCCTTACTTCTTATTCGTCTCGCAAATGATGTTGAAATTCAACCTGTTCCTGTTGGCTCCTCTAGCTCCTATGAAAACCTACCTAATCTTAAGGACTTGTTATCAAAAAATGGGCTCAAGATTATTCATCAAAATATCAGAGGCCTCGTGGTGAATAAGGGTAGTTTATGCCAAATAATCGATGATTCCAAGCATATAGACATCATATCCCTCAGTGAGACTCATTTATCAGACAGTGAAGAGGCTCAAGTCCAACTAGATGGCTATACGTTTATTAATAAACCTAGGAAGACAGGTAAAGGTGGAGGAGTGGGAGTTTATATTTCTTCTACTGTCCCTTTTCATAGAAGATTGGACCTGGAACGAGATGGGATTGAATGTATCTGGATAGAGATTTTATTTCCGAAATCAAAGGGCATCCTTATTGGTTTTATCTATCGCCCCCCGAATTCTTCAAATTTCGAAAGCAAAATGGAATCCATGCTTCTGCTGTATCATCTGAAAACAAAGAATGTATTTTGACAGGCTATATGAATTGCAATTATTTGGTAAGCTCAGATAATAAAGAACTGAAGGCAATGCTATTGTCTTTTGGCCTAAAACAGCTAATCAAGGATCCCACGAGAATAATGCAAGAATCAAAAACACTGATAGATGTGATCTACACTAATCACCCTCAGAATGTGTATGGTGTTAAAGTTATTCCCGCTGGCTTAAGTGACCACGATATGATTGGTTGTGTTCGAAAGCTGCATAACCATAAATACCAGCCAAGAACTATTACTTGTCGAAATTATGCAAATTATGATCCCATATCATTCTGTAATGATTTACGGTCCAACAGTTTTGAGCCTGTCTTTAAATCCTCCTGTGTTAATGAAGCATGGTCTTTTCTGAAAGCTGTTTTGAAAGAATGTATTGATAAGCATGCGCCAACTATCAAGAAAAGGATCAAAGGGAAACTTTGTCCATGGCTTACACAAAATGTAAAGCAGGAAATGAATACCAAAGACCAACTTCTGAGAAAAGCGAGAAAGACAAATCGAGAAATTGACTGGTCTTCATATAAGCGCCAACGCAACAAAGTCAATGGTATGGTCAAAAATTGCAAAACCAAGTATCACCATGATCTTTTAGAAGAGAATGTGGGTTCACCCGCCAAATTCTGGTCAGCTATTAAAAAGCTGTATCCTACAAAGTCCGCAAAGGAGCCAGGTGCGGCTTTTCTTGTTAACGGAGCAAAAGTCACAGATAAAGGGGTTATTGCTAATTTGTTTTGCAAATTCTTCACTGATGTTGCGGGAACTCTAAAAAGAAAGATCTTTCCTCTCTGCAACTTTGTTTGGAAAAAGCCCACTACAATTAACATTCAGCAGTCGCAAGAGAACTTTGAATTTAGAGCAGTCTCAGAAAAGGATATCTTTAAAGAATTAAAGAGCCTCATATCAAAAGAAAGAAGTCCTCTGGCCTTGACAATTTTCCTCCTGGGATGTTAAAAGACGCTGCGAGTATAATAGTCAAGCCTCTTACATATATAATCAACTTATCTCTTGCAACAGGGTCTATACCTACTGACTGGAAAGCGGCTAAAGTAATACCACTTTTTAAATCTGGTTCAGTGGCCGAGATTGACAACTACAGGCCTATATCAATACTTCCATCATTGTCAAAGATCCTGGAGAAAGTGGTATTTAAGCAGTTGATGGCACATTTTGAACAGAATGGTCTGCTCTCTCATTTCCAGTATGGTTTCCGTCGCAAACGCTCTACTGAACTGGCAGTTACACATCTTACTGATGCTATCAGAAGAGAAGCTGAAAATGGTAACCTGACGGGTTGTGTGTTCATCGACCTATCAAAGGCGTTTGATACCATCAGTCACTCTGGCCTTCTGAGTAAGCTTTCAACTTATGGAGTTCATGGAACAGAACTTGAATGGTTCACTGATTACCTTTTCTGCAGATCACAAGTTGTCCAATACAAAGGCGTGTTATCAGAACCTCAACCCATTTTCACAGGTGTACCTCAGGGAAGCATTTATGATATTATGTGGAAACCGAACCCAATAATTGTTTAATAATTATACATTTTCTATTACAATTTAGATAAGCCAACGTCAGACAAAATCTAAAACAAATTCAGAAAATAATGCAATTTTTAAAAACACAGCTTGTGAACGTGCAAGCCTGGGGACTTGACAGTGATAATTAAATGTATTATCTGTAGCAGATAAATAATACCACCTCTGACCAGTTCACAGGCTACTGTGAATTAGCTGCGCGCTCAACGTTAGTTCTAACAGATAGCAAGTGTTTTAAATTTTTTATGACTTAAATAAAGAAAAGAAAAAATGGAGACTCAGAATTATTGCTTAAATTCCTCCACCATTACCTGAGTGTGTTTCAACGATACACTATAATAATAATTATTGTCATATTTTTCCCAAGTTGCCTTTTTTATAAGATTTACTGAAGTAGTGACTTATTTTGTTAAGCTCTTTTTAGCGCTCAAGATTAAAATCACACAAGGTGTCTAAATAGAGGTACCATATTATATTTTGTTAATTATAACACAAGTTCGATGTTCACATATATGGTCAGGTGAATTCCAATACCTGCACCTTAAGGTGTCTGGAAACAGTTTTTCTTGGTCACCAACCGATAACAAATAAACGGTTTAAAAACCACTTTCCTGTGGTCGATTCTTTAAGATGTTTTAAGACATAGTAGCTAAAGGATTGAAGTTTCAGTGCTAGGTGTGTCACTGCAATCGGCGTTAATTTATGCATATTATGGGGAAATCCCGTAAATCAGACTTTTGGTTATTTCTCAATAAGTTTACTATAGAATCTTAAGCCAACTTTGGAAATTAATCTTGGAAGTACGAACTAAGTTTTCACCGAGCTTCGAGGAATTTCATTTCACAAATCTCAAGTTATAAAGTCTTTAATTTGGGATATGACTTTTTAAGACGATTGTAAATATCGGAGTGAAAAGCGATGTAGAGAACTAACATATTCATGTACATCAGTTGATTTCATGCTAGTAGTTGTTCACTACCTTCTTTACTTATCTGAAGGCGTTTGGAGGCAATTTCTTTAATTTTGGCGGAGTTAGAGCCTCGGAAAGAAAGAAGACTTTTTCGCACAAGTGTCCACAAATTGAGCAAGCGGAGTCGGACTCGCGTTTCTCAAAACTGACTCCAACAATTTTTTTCCAAACTTCTGCATAGGAAATTCAAACCTTTCTGAATTAGCGCTATATAATTTTATTTTACTGGAAATTCTAGAACGAATGCTAGAGCAGAAACAAAATCGGCTTCATAGCCTTTCCATAAATTGCGTCTCGAGTCAAACGAAAAGCCTTCGATTGTTTTGATTCTGTCCTACTGTTCTCTGTAACAATGGCGGGATTAATGCTATTTTGCAAAGAAATAAAAAGACCTCCAAAATGTGAAATAATTCAACTATTATTTCTTTGATTGTTTTCATTGTCATATTTTTTCATATATTGTGCCTTTTTAAGTACTTTTAATTAGTGATCATGATTACTAGACTGTAAAACTGGTGTTAACTGCATCGGTGCAATAAAATTGTAGAATAGTTGATAATATTTATCACTGTGAGGTATGTTTTTGAAACTGATGTTTCAGATTCCTTCGTCTGGCTAATTTAATCAGTCACTGTTTTAGTGCTGTCTGCGTCTTTGTGTACAGTTTATAGCTCTTTAAAAAAAAACAGTTTGTAGTCAAAAGATCCTGACCTATTCACTAGAGTGAGCACACTTATTCTGTGAAGCACAATTAGTACAAAATAGTTATAAATTATGCTAATTCCTTTGTATTCTATTCTCTAATCAACACTATTCTTAATAGAAGTAATTATAAAGCAATACTTGTTTTGGACACGAATTAAGTGCATTCACTCAAACACACAGGGTGAAACAACAGATTTCATGCGCCTGAAAGATAACTGAAAGGTTAACAAATGAAATCTTTCAGTGGCCTTTCATAAAAGAACGAAATATCTGAAACTAGCATTTTAAGGTCTTTCAGGACTGTTCTGAAAGGCTACCAATGAAGCATTTCATGGTATTTCACATGGTACATGAAAGGCTCACAACATGCATATTTCATGATCTTTCCTTCAATTCACAAAACGTTTAGGAAATGTAAGTTTCATTTGCGTTTCCTTGGTCTTTCGTATGTATGATATCCTGAAATATTGTTATGGTAAATGGGGCAGGCTACACTAAACACCACAAAAGCTCAAGAAAGGTTGTTCCATATGTCTCTCATGTAAGTTTCATTTGCATTTTGTTGGTCTTTCGGGTGTATGATATCCTGAAAGGTTGTTATGGTAAATGGGCCAGGCTACACTAAACACCACGAAAGCTCAAGAAAGCTTGTTTCATATTAAATATTGAACAATATTAATAAATATTGATACTTTCATATAAAATATTGTTAAATATTTAATATTTATTCTCATTGAATGGGCTTTTACTAATTTAAAGGATTGAAGAATAAATGGTATTCTACTCATAAAACATTTTTCAAGTTATAATATTGATAGTTTATTTTCAACAATCAGAATATATATATATATATCTCTTCAACTCAAAAATCTGTAAATATATAATACTATTAGTCACAAGGCATGCACATTAACTGAGAAATTGGTTATGAGTCAATGATAACCGTCACGAAATTAGGCATCTGGGGTATGTGTATCATTGAAGTCATTGAGGAATTCCTGCACTCAGGCACTGAGGCACCGAGACACTGAAACAACGGGGCACTGAGGCACCGAGGCACTGAAACAACGAGGCACTGAGGCAATGAGGCACTGAGGCATTGAGGCACCGAGACACTGAAACAACGAGACACTGACGCACCGAGACACTGACGCACCGAGGCACTGAGGCACTGGGGCATTGAGGCATTTAGGCACTGAGGCATTCAGGCATTCAGGCACCGAGGCACCGAGGCACTGAGGCACTGAGGCACTGAGGCACTGAGGCACTGAGGCACTGAGGCACAGAGGCACAGAAGCACCAAAGTATTTAGGCACTGAGGCACTGAGGCACTGAGGCAATGTGGCATTGAGGCACCGAGACACTGAGGCACCGAGGCATTGAAGCACCGAGGCACTGAAACAACGAGGCACTGAGGTACCGAGGCACTGAAACAACGAGGCACTGAGGTACCGAGGTACCGAGGCACTGAGGTACTGAGGCACTGAGGCACTGAGGCACTGAGGTACTGAGGTACTGAGGCACTGAGGCACTAAGGTACTGAGGTACTGAGGTACTGAGGTACTGAGGCACTGTGGCACGGAGGCACTGAGGTACTGAGGCACTGAGGCACTGAGGCACTGAAGCACAGAGGCACAGAGGCACCAAAGTATTTAGGCACTGAGGCACTGAGGCAATGTGGCACCAAGGCATTGAGGCACCGAGGCACTGAAACAACGAGGCACTGAGGTACTGAGGCACCGAGGCACTGAAACAACGAGGCACTGAGGTACCGAGGCACTGAGGTACCGAGGCACTGAGGTACCGAGGCACTGAGGTACTGAGGTACTGAGGTACCGAGGCACCGAGGCACCGAAGCACTGAGGCACGGAGGCACCGAGGCACCGAAGCACTGAGGCACGGAGGCACGGAGGCACCAAAGCATTGAGGCACGGAGGCACAGAGGTCTGGAGGCAAGGAAGCATTAAAGCACTAAGGTACTGAGGCACCGAGGCACCAAAGTATTGAGGCACCGAGGCACGGAGGCATTGAGGCATTGAGGCACCGAGGCACCGAGGCACCGAGGCACCAAGGTCCGGAGGCACCAAAGCATTAAAACACTAAGGTACTGAGGCACCGAGGCACCAAAGTATTGAGGCACTGAGACACGGAGGCACGGAGGCACGGAGGCCTCTGTGCCTCAGTGCCTCTGTGCCTCAGTACCTCAGTAACTCAGTACCTCAATGTCTCGGTGCCTCAATACTTTGGTGCCTCTGTGCCTCAATACTTTGGTGCCTCTGTGCCTCGGTGCCTCGGTGCCTCGGTGCCACAGTGCCTCGGTGCCTCGGTACCTCAATACCTCAGTGTCTCAATGTCTCAATACTTTGGTGCCTCTGTCCCTCGGTGCCTCGGTGCCTGAATGCCTCAGTGCCTCAGTGTCTCGGTGCGTCGGTGCCTCGGTGTCTCGGTGCCTCAATACTGTGGTGCCTCAATACTGTGGTGCCTCTGTGCCACAGTGCCTCAGTACCTCAGTACCTCATTGCCTCTGTGCCTCAGTACCTCAGTACCTCAGTACTTCAGTGCCTCAGTACCTCAGTGCCTCAGTGCCTCAGTGCCTCAGTACCTCAGTGCCTCAGTGCCTCAGTACCTCAATGTCTCAGTGCCTCGGTACCTCGGTACCTCGCTACCTCAGTGCCTCGTTGTTTCAGTGCCTCGGTGCCTGGGTACCTCAGTGCCTCGTTGTTTCAGTGCATCGGTGCCTCAATGCCTCGGTGCCTCAGTGTCTCGGTGCCTCAATGCCACATTGCCTCAGTGCCTAAATACTTTGGTGCCTCTGTGCCTCTGTGCCTCAGTGCCTAAATACTTTGGTGCATCAGTGCCTCAGTGCCTCGTTGTGCCTCGGTGCCTCGGTGCCTGAATGCCTCAGTGCCTCAATGCCTCAATGCCTGCCTGAATGCCCCAGTGCCTCAGTGCCTCAGTGCGTCAGTGTCTCGGTGCCTCAATGCCTCATTGCCTCAGTGCCTCGTTGTTTCAGTGTCTCGGTGCCTCAGTGCCCTGTTGTTTCAGTGTCTCGGTGCCTCAGTGCCTGAGTGCCCAATGCGACAGGGCCTCAGTGCCGCAGGAATTCCTCAATGACTTCAATGATGCACATACCCCAGATGCCTAATTTCGTGACGGTTATCATTGACTCATAACCGAGAAATTTGTGCCTATATAAATTCCTATAACCAAAACAGAACAAGCATGTGCTTTGTACAGATGAAATAGCAATTGAATAAAGGAAACTAGGCTGGTATTTATGCCTGTAAAAGTAATTGCAATGATGGGATTTCTAATAAAACCATTAATAAGAAATGATATATCAACTTGATCAAGGTTATATTAATTCTCAAAGAGAAAATATGGAAAGTAATGTACATAAAAAAAAATAATTACTAATAATTATCAATCAACAGCTAAGATTCCCCACCATTTCCATTACCCATTGATGAGTCTGCTGTACTAGGGCCTGAATTTTTGATAGCCCAGTTAGGCAGATCATCAGGAGCTGGCCTATTAGAGTAGTACTCTGAGTCAGTCCGTTTCAAAATATGATCTTTGGCTCGCTTTGATAGCGATGCATGGTAAGTTTTGTCCAATTTTTTCTTCATACATTTAAGCTTTTTGCTTTCCCATGGTAACCGTTTCACAGTGTAACCAACTACTTTGGTCTGCTCATAATCGCTTTCTTCACTTCTCATGCAGTCTGGAATAAGGATTTCAGCTGCTCTGCCCTTCTTGTTTCGGTCCCAGTCATGGACCATATCCAGTGCCAGTGTCCTACGAGTAAGTTTCTGAAAAACAAAGCAATTCAATAGTTAGTTATGCCATTTAACGTTAAATGCTATTTCTTGAGCTCACTTTGACCATGCTAGGAGAGATATGGTCAAATGACTTCTTTCTGCAAAAGGCTTAAGTGTCTAACCTCTCTTTTTCTTCCATTCTTTCTTGCTCTTCTTTTGTGTTCCTCGTATTTCTGCTCTGTTATCATCTTTTTCGTTTCAACGCTTGAAACGAAGTACCTCTCTAAGGCAGCTAGAAAAAACACACACAAGACATTATGAGAAATTTAAGATTCATGCTTGAATTATTAACTGTAGCATAATTTTACTAGTTTAGATCAAAGACAGTACATTATAATGATCGAAATATATTAGTGATTGGAAACATTTTTCTTTACTGCAATCACAGGTCATGATATGCGAACTGACAGCTTATAGTAATGTATTGCATGTACATACCTTTAATAACCCCTCTGGACCAGAGGCATTTCTCTTCACCTCCGTGTTCGTGGAATACTTCATTAACGACTCTTTCAAATATAAGTTGGTTATTTGGAGAGTCCATCCTACAAATGACAAAAGCATCAAGTTATACACAATATGCTGTTTAATAATTTTGTTTTTTGTTATGGCAAGTAGTTACGTACGCATCATTAGTTATCTAATTGGGCTTAATATAGCTTTATACTTACGTTTCATCTGTGTAAAAGCCATGAAAATCGTCCTTGTGTTTCAAGGCTTTATATATCTTTCTTGTTGACCTCTGCAATTACAATACCGGTACAAAATATGAGAGTAAGAACAACATTTGGGCCGCTAAAGCAATAAAAGCTTTCGATCGATCCAAGACCAATCCACCATGTAGCGATCTGGTACATTTATTCGGGCATAGCAGAAGCGATATATCTCAGATCGGTTTTAGATCCTCAAAGCTGCTGAAAAATGTGAAGTTCGAGCCGATAAAAATCCAAGCTAAATTATTGTTTACACAAGATACTCGAGTTCCCGCTCTTTTTATGATCAAATGATGGAGCTCTTGCAACGATTAATATTTTGTGGAGGGAACATTGTACATATCAATACTTAAAGCTAAAGTAACTTAAAATATGATTGTGAAAAGTTTTTTTGAAAATATGTAGATAAAGAGATCATGGATTATTTTTTGCGCGCCAAAATCAGTTTGAGTACGACCCCACGACCTCAGTACTTACTCGACAAATAGAAGGCACTTTTATGGAGCTAAGGGTCCTCCTTTTTCGCTTTCCTTTTCCAGAATTAGTCGATGGCCTTTCGTTTCGTGACTCCCCGGCCTGTAGTCGTGCAACATTGGCACTCAATTCCCTAAGCGCTTGACCATGCTGATTACCTCTCGCTTCCAGTTGATCACGCATGGCTTTGTTTTCAGCCACTAGATCGTGATTAGATTTAATTAGTTCCTCTAAGAGGACAATATAGTTTTCGGGTAGATCTCTCTCTTGATTCGAGGCCATTTGAAGATAGGATCGATCTTGTTGAATTAAATCTTGTTGTAGTAAACTGACTAGCTCCAGTGAGTTGTCGTTCGAACTCGAAAAGGGCGCCAGAAATGTAGATACTAAAACTATATTGAATTTCATTTTGTGATTTCGACGAATCAAAATTTTACATGACCTAAAAGGTGTTTGCTGCTGATGACCTCGTGAACAAAGTAAACACACAAAGTAAACAGAGCTTTGACAGGGCTCCTGAACTTTGAGCCCTTGTGTTTGAGCCTACGATGTTCTGGGATGCGGTTTTCCGAATAAAACCGCCAATACTAGTGTTTTCGCGCCAAGGCCATACTTGTGAGCTGTGTTCAAGACTAGTAATTTCTTTGCTTTTTTTCCTCGTGAAAGCTGTGGGCGTTAAAGTCTGGAGTAATTCTCTGAGTGTATTGTGAATTGATCAAGCTGTTAAACCGCCTCATGTTTGACATATGAGTGGTTTTTGACGGCACATTGTGCGAACACGCCGTTATGGCTGAGTTTGCTGACAGTGGGTCACTTTCAAATATGTTCGCCGAGGATGAAACTGCTAGACGTCCAACAAAGCGAAAAAAGAATATAGCACTTATCCGAAAGAAGCGCCTGAAAAGAAAACGTACGAAGAAGGAGGAGCATAAGAAAATGTCCAAGCGAGAGCGACGACATAAAATCAAAGAAAAACTGGCTCTTGATTTCAAGGAAGCGATAAGTGATTTGGAAAACAAACTTAGTACTGCTGAGAATTTGTATAAGAAGGAGAGACGAATATCTGCCTATTGCTGGAGAAAATGGAAAGAAGAAAACAGGCTTACTATTCAGACACACAGGTTCGTACAATTTTGTCAATAGCTTGTAATATTTCCACTTCAAACCTTGGTCAAAGTGTATAATTCAGTTAAAAAAACTCCTTGGAATAATTCACAAGTCAAATGTACCAGTTAATTGCCCGCACTATTGCATGTGCTGTGCATTACATGTATGAATCTTACTATGCAGAGGGGGTGAAATGACTTAATATATTATACAGATTGTAAAATCTACTAAATTTACCTAAGTTGATTTCAATGAACCAATTGTTATTCAGGATTTTGTCTATGTATTTTTATTAAATTATTTTATTAACTTTGCCTGATACCTACAACAGTGAGCCCCAAGAACTGTGGACCCAATAAATTACATTTGTAAAAAAATAAAATATACACATTAACATATACATTATATATATTGAGTATCAAAGTAGTGGTACAATAACTAACATCTGCTGAACTTAAACAAAATCCTTTTTGGATACAAAAATATATTTAATGATTTAAGCAAAGTTTGCATTCTGTAGCAGATTGATAAGTTCTTAGCTATCTCAAAATCCTGTGATGGCATTGTATTTTTGACTGCTTACAACACAGTGAGGCAAGCAATGGAAACAGCACAAATATTTATGGAAGACTTCTTTCATATTATGGGGCTAAAAGTTTAAAATGCTAAACTAAAAAAAGAGGGATATTTTCTTACTTGTGATGTCACGCGAAAGTCAAGAACAGACGGCCTACCCCAGCCTGCTAGTCTAGGGAGGGGGGTGGTTAGTTACCTCATTTTGGAAGATAATTCCATTTTAATTCATGTAATCTAATACAATGTGTCATTTTGTTTCAGCAATATTAAGAGAATCAGAAGAGAAAATCTCAGCAATATTTCTGATTCACCAGCTTTGTTGGGTCAAGGTTGCTTTGGCAAATGTTTCAAGATGGTATACAGGGACATAACTGTAGCAGTAAAGAACTTTGAGGCCTTTGTTACTCCTGCATTGGTTCTATGGGAAGCCTCAGTTATTAACAAGTTTGATCACCCAGGTATTTGACATATTTAAGTACAGTTTATTAAAGCTGATTGCTGGTTTTTAATAACACAACAACAGCCCTGTTGGTTGAATTTCAACAAAACATTTCTCATAATAACTGTTTGTTCATTTAACCAAAATGGCTGTAAGTTGTTCTTTTATCTTTTGAGTCTCAAGGGAATGATTAAAAGCCAGTTGTAAGCTGTGGTTAGGGTTAGAGTCATTTTCATTTTCATCAGTGCTCTAGTATTTATAAACAAGGTATTCCATCTTTGATAATTGACTGGTCAGTTGCTTACTTTGAGCTGCATGACCAGCAATCAATACCAGTAAGTACTTTTTTTTTCACTTTTACATACAGGTCTTCCATTACTCCTTGGAGTTAGTATTTCTAAAGAGCCTCTATTGCTTATAACACAATTTCATGGTGTAAATGGCAACTGTATGACTCTGTCTAAAGCAAAGAAACTAGAGTTTTTGGTAGAGGTTAGTGATTGCATTCACATTTTTGTGGAAATTTTGGATGCATTGGAGTATGTGCATGGTAAAGGCTATCTACACAATGACATTAAAGGAGATAATGTCCTTTTGACAAAAGATACAAACTTCCATCCAGTACTTATTGATTTTGGTAAGTCAAGGAAACTGAAACATGCTAAAATGTACAATTTGAGCAAAGAAGAACAAAAACATTATCAGACTAAGTACTGGCATATTGCACCAGAGTTAGTGAAAGGAACCCACAAACAGTCCGTTGCAAGTGATGTTTTTTCCTTAGGGGTCATGCTTCAATCTATTTGTTTTCAAAATGAAAACAAAATACTGAAAAGGATAACTAAGTTATGTGTGGATGAAAACCCTTGTAATAGACCCTCATTGAAAGTTCTACAAAATGAGCTTTATAGATTGATAAGCTGAACAGACAATCCATTATACAAGTAGCTAAGAAACTCTATATTGTTAAATACTGTTATTTGCAATATTTTATTGAACCAATAATGACAAGAAGTTGAAATCAGCACACTTTTTGCATGTTTTTTTCATTCTGTGTACTTAGACTATAACTAGGTTTTTGAGATTTAGATGTACATGTAAATACATACATTATAATTCTGTATTATGTAGTTCAACTCTATTATAAAAACCTGTTTGCTGTTAAAAAGGCTCTCTATGTGCCATGAAACAGCTGACTACATACAAACATATTTATTTTGGGACTTCACATTTGTTATTAGCCTGAAATTTTGGAAATTGCAAAATGTGTTTCAGGCTAAGGCTAACATTACAGGTCAGTTCTCCACTCATGACTGAAAACTTTCTCATCAAGCTAGTGAATTTTGAGTGGAAGTAAAATAGATGGTGAAAGAACTCACTCAGTGAGTGCTCGCTGTTAGTGTTAAATTACTCACAGCATCACAATAAAAATGCTTGTTTTAAGTTCTGTCAGCAGTGAGTGGAGAATTGATTTACTAAGTGAGTACTAATGGTAGCTCACTGCTAGTTTTTCAGGCATAAGCCTTCTGTTTTAGTCTGCTTAACATGCACATGGTGAAGATTTTGCTTTCAAATCTTTAAATCCTTGAATTTGTCTAAAGATATGTTTTCCTTGCAATAGGGGAAACTACAAGTTTTACATCATCAATCTTAATTTGTGTATAGGCAAATCTTGAAAATATTCTTTGTACAGGTATAAATGAGGATGGCCCTCCTTCTTGGTATTTATTCTTCCAAACAGATACAGGGTTACCAATTGCATTGGGTCTTTGATCAGGCCTGTACCAGCGTACGCATGCAAAATGAAAACAATGGTATGAATTTTCAAGCCTTAATGAATGAGTGAAGTAAAAATTCACAGTCCCAGGATTTAAAGAAAATGTTTCCTGGTTGACATTTCCATCCCCCTTTGGCCAAGAAGCTAAGATATTGCTGGAGCGCATTCCTCTGGGCTCAAGTCTAGATCCATAATGAACATGACCAATGGTCACTGAACCATATTTATGAATGCTCTCTGCAAGGTTTGCTAATTCAATGTCTTTTTCAGGGAACATGATTTTGTAGACTTGCATCAATAATTGTATGTCATCACTATCTATTGCACTGATTTTATGAAATGATGGTAACTTAATGAGACAATAATTTTTCCAGTCTATATTCTGAAGTGGAACGGAGGTACAAATTCTCTGGAAGAGGAAGGAAGTATGCCATTCATTATTTGCTGGCTTGCCTTGTTCATTGTTATTTATTTCTGGTGTGCACAATATAGCAAATTCATCTTGGAAATCTCTAGGCATGCTAACTTGACCAAAATATCTTGAAAGAATAAGTCTCCTCATGAGCTGGAGTTCAACAGATCTTTTGTTTGTGGTTGTGCTTCCAAGAATGCCATTAAATCTTTCAAAACTGAAGCACCAGAATCCTGTGATTGGGCCATGGTAGAGAATGACTTCCTTTAGGTGACCATGCATATGCATATTAGGAGTGACACTAAGGTTACCATACAGTGACTCTACTGATTTGCAAAACTTGATAAGCATTCCATCTGCTATCTCTAGATCAGTCTTAGAAATTATGGGCTGGCATAAATATTTACAAGCTAAAACAAATGTTTGCCAGCATCTGAAATGTTCAGATGGAAGAATACCACTGAGACAATAAATGGAGTAAATCAGAGTCCAGTTTTTCCATTGCTCAGCAGTATAAGATCCAGAATTACAAGAAATTTTCTTCGGTATTCTTCCTATGTCACTTGGTACCTCAAATGACTCAATTCGGGCTTCAATTTCAGCAAGCTGTTTAGTTGAAACAATATTTTCATTTACCCACATGTGAAACATTTTTTTCGCTGTTCCAAGGAATAAATTGTGCATTGGGTCAATTGTTGCAAATCGTACTATGTCTATGTACTCAAGTTGTAGCAGTACTGTGTAATGTGCAATCCCAGCTGCTTTTCCTAATTTAGTCCTTCCACTAACTGTTTTACAAGATTTTATTTTCTTTGCTATTCGCCTGTGTTCACTGTTAGTTCGTGGTTTCCATGACGATCTGTCAAAACCCGAGTAGTCATTTTTTTCTCCAAATTCACCAGGAAACTCTTTAAGACAAAATGAACATCCCAGAAGTGCAGCGTGACTCTTGAAGCCGCAAAGTTTTCTGGTGGCTGGAATGTCTGATGAGGTGCACATTACAGCAGCCCTGAAAGTCAATGGGAATCTACTCAGGGAGGTTCTTAACTTAACACCTTTCCACAATGCTTTCACTTCAGTAACAGCTGGTTCAAGAAAATCATTTAGATTTTTAGGTTCCCTGTCTAGTGATGGAACGATGCCGATTACTATGATGTTTTCCCATTTAAACCGTTCTGCTCTTGGGAGGTTTAAAAGAGCAAGGTAGAATACACCAACTGAATAATCTTTGCGGTGTTTCATTGGCTGAAAAAAGTCAAAGTTCAGCATGAAGCCATAGTTGCGGGGGCTTTCCAAAAACTTCTGTCCATCTACAACTTGGAAGTCCTTCCATAATGTTCCATCGTACACATCAGCCATTATACCATCAGTAATATGTCTGGACCTCCAAGCTTCACATTTTTCTGTAAATTTTTCACGGAGGACAAATTTCTCTAACTCATTAACAATGCTGTTGTAACAGTAATATTTGATGGGGTAAAAATATACCTTTCCATTTTTTAGTTGAACTCTTGTCAAAAGTTGAGAGTTACATATTTTTTTCTTCCCCCTTGAGTAATGGAAATTTGAGCAAGTTTTAGGGGTCTGCTTGTTGTTTACAACTGCCAAACAGGAGTCATATTTATAAAGTTTACTGCAGTTAGGACAAACAACAAACTTGTCAAAATCGTCCCTGTCCAGATCCATAAATTTTCTCATTAGATACAGTGATCCTGGGAAGATCGCCACCAAACTGGTGAGGAGTTCATTAGAGACCTCAATGCCCAAAACCTTCAACCAAGTGACTAGAAATCTTAGTAGCCAGGCCATACCATTGTCACTTATGTGACAAGTCACTTGCCAGATCAGCAAAAAGTAGATAAACCAAAACACCAAGGTATTTACTTTTTGTATTGTCCGCTCTTTGAGCTTTGCCTCGGGCACTGGGGGAACCATTCCGATATCTCTTTGTAGACATTCTGGTAATACACCATCCCATACTTCATCTTCGTCATTGCCTGGCTGATCATCGTCACTACTTGATGCATCACTCGTCATTTCACCAATGCTGCTGTCATCTGCATCATGCTGGTCAACCTGTGACATAAATGGGTACAAGTTATTGAGAATTTTTAGCTTTTATTTCATATTTATTTGTATGTAGCTTAATTTTGATGGGGATTGGTCTCATTCAGTCTAGTGTTTTTGTTTAATAGACTACTAACAACTCAAGCTAACTCAAACCAGGAGATAATTAATTATAACTCTGCTCAAACTAACAAATTATAGGACTAAAACAATGATAGTGTTGCAATACAATTTTATTCGTGAAGTAGGACAGCAGTAGGCCGGACAAAGTAGTGTGAAATGTATCAAGATTTAATCGTTCAAGAGTGTTGGAGGGCCGGTAGGATCTGTTTTGACAATAGATAAACTTAAATCCACAACTTTACCTCATCAGCTGGTAAGTCTTGATTGTCATGGTAGGACAGATAGGACATTGACGATTCGTCTTCTAAAACAGAAAATTTTGAGGTGAATGATTGTTTAATGATGCAAACCAATCATTTATCTGATTTTTGTATACTTTCATATCAGAAAAATAACACTTTACCTTCTTCGTTCGACGAACTGTCTGAACTGCTAGTGGCAGTACTCACAACAGCCTTTGATGGCATTTTTCTCTTTATGAAATCTGTTTTTTCACCATGTGACATAAAAAAAAATATTTAGTGTCACTCTAATGTCTACTAAATCTATACATTGAACTATATATATATATTTTGTAAACACACACACACACACAAACACACAACACACTCAAAATATTAATTATAGAAAAAAACATGGTATAGCATGTTTGAAATGTAAATTAACCTGTATTTTATTGTTGCACATTGTATTTAAAATATTTTCACATTCCAATATCTTCATTTATATAATGTATTTCAAAGCCTGGTGGATCTTTCCCTTTGTCGACCCACAAGTGAAAGTCATTTGACTGCAATAAAATAAGAAATTTTATTGCTAATTAAAGCATATGTTCTAAGTGGATTATAGATTGAATTAGTTGATTCACCAGTTGGCAATTATTTAGGTAGCTTCCTATATTTTTTAGGACCACATTATTCATTTTAAGTTTGTTTTTTCATAGACTTAACGTCAACCAATTGTCATAATTTTTTGGCCAGACATAGATCATTGACCAAAGTTTGCCGTGGTGTGAAATTTATTATCAAAAGTGTTACCGAGGAAATGATAAACAAATTTTCTTACAATTTGTTTATGTCAAATATCTCAAAAAGTGATGAGATCCAGAAAAGCGGTATATGACATTTGTAGACTTACAACTGTAGCTAAGCATTTCTGACTAAATTAAAGAAAAATAATAATAATGATAGTAAATTTCATACCACGGCAAACTTTGGTCAATTATCTATGTCTGGTCCAACAATCAAGACAATTGGTTGACATTAAGTCTAGTACTATGAAAAAGCAAACTTAAAACGAATAATATGGTCCTAAAACACTATAGGACATTTTTATGGTTCAATTAATATGTGACTGTGTTGAGTTTCATGTGTTCTTGAATATTGATTTCAAATTGTATGGATTTCAGTCTTAGTTATGGACCTTAAAAAGCTAAATAGAAATTATCACCTTTAAAGGGCCTATGAAGGCTATTTTTTTCAAATTTAGACACAGCAAGCCCAGGCTCAGGACTTTTGATTGCATTGTGATTTGCATGATTACAGTAAATGTATGGGGACACAATAAATCCTTCCTAAATACTCTAAATATGAGTAAACAAAGATTTATTTGACATATTAAATAGTTAAGTTGAATTAATTTCAGTCATGAAATATAACATGTTAGCCTTCATGGGGACTTTGAACTCTGGCCCCAAATACATTTCTGACATTGTAGTGCTTCATTTATATAATATACATAAAATTCTTACCTGATCACAAATCTGCGATCTTCTGCTTTGCATGACCTAGTTAAATTCAGGATAAAACAAGCAATGATTTTATGTGCTTAAGATGACAGTTCTCTACGTTTTTTTTAATACCACATTAGCAAAGTTTACAATGCCATTGATTAGAGTTAGCAAAATTAATATTAATTACATAGGAGTGAATTCAAGTAATAGGTTATCTTTGGATGGAATTCATAATAACCTAATAAACACATGCCCAAAGATGAAAAAGTGTTATGATGCAGTTTCTTAATGTCCTCACCCCATAGTGTACTAAAACACCAAAAAACAATTGTATAGACCACCATGCAAGGTAGGGCAAAAGAATGTATGTATGACTTGGCTGCCGGACTATATTAGTCACTACATTGTGACTAATAGTTAGTAAAAGGTTTGCTTTTATTTCACGGATTAAATAAAATAGAGTTATTGCTTAGTTCTGTTTAGTTAAATATTAGGGAGCATTCACAAAAACTTGTTGGGGGGGGGGGGGGGGACTGATGAGAAATTGGGGGGTCCCCAAAAAATTAAGATGTGAAAATGGGGGTGTTTGAAAAAATTAATGACTAAAGGGGGTACCCAAAATAGAATTAAAAACAGGCCCGTAGGCTAGAGGGTTCTTACTTAAAAAAAACAGCTGAAATTCTTAGTTACTTTCCTTCTTAGTCGAGCGGCTTGGGTTACGCGCTCGGAAAATCGTTATTACAAAATCCATTGCAGCCATCTATATATATACATCTGTCATGATCTATAATTGCTAAATTCATATTTGTGAAGGGAATATCATTCAGACGGGAAACTTGTTGATTTTCATGGCCAAAATGACAACTGAAGGAAGTTCGATCAGTTGAAAACTAGTAGTCTATTCGTCTTGGACGGAAAACTGTCCGTACATTTCAATTAGACAACGAAATCGTGATGGTTTTCTGATAGTATAAAGCAGGTATAAAGAATTTTGAACATTTCTGAGTTACTACGTTTACTACCTTTTGCAAAGCGACTCGCGCTTTGAGCTCGCAAATTTTATAAAATGTCAGTATTGATTTATCACAAAATCCGAAACTAGCTATATACTGTAGCTATTTCAAAAAGGTTGTCTACTGAATACTGCATTCCAAGACCGAAATGCATTATCTTCTTGATACTTATTTGCTTTTTCGCATCTAGGAGGTATTTATTATGTCATTTCTGTGCAGTGAATACCTTTTACAGGAGAGTTATTTTATTACGACTTGAAAATGGCTTCTTGTTTGAACTTAGAACAAGCTAAATATAGCAATGCGGAATGCAGAATACAGTTACGTATTCAACGTTTTTTTTGAAGTAGCTGTATATGCTTTCAATAACTCATTTACTGAATCAGAAATGTAGTATTTTTGATTTACTTTTATGCCTTACTTTGCCAAGCGGCTGGCACTTCGTGCTCGCGTAATACCGTCATTGCAAAATTTAATGGTTTCTGCAATGTTCTGCTGCTCAGAAAAGCTTTAATTATTCTTAACAGAAAATTGGTCCACCCTTATTTGGAAACGAACCCCCCTATTCAGAGTGCAGCCTACGGGCCTGGAAAAGACAGTAGTCAATGCAACAGCATTAACAAGAATATTGAAATCATATTACGTTTTCTTAGCCAATGTAACAACTTTTTATAAGGACATTGCAATTTCATAACATTTTCTTTGCAAAACATCAATAAATATTATATAAACATATTTATTATGCTTTTTTGAAATATAAATACAATAACAATTATTATATCATTCGTAAAACAAGAGACAGTGTACTAAGAGTGTCACTGGTAGACTGATCTCATTTAATCAGGGGATTTGAAAAAACTGACTGTAAAAGAACTGGATTACTGAATGAGAACTGAATGTTT
Source organism: Telmatactis stephensoni (assembly GCA_029948255.1). Taxonomy (NCBI): domain Eukaryota; kingdom Metazoa; phylum Cnidaria; class Anthozoa; order Actiniaria; family Isophelliidae; genus Telmatactis; species Telmatactis stephensoni. The sequence goes on from JALIZF010001216.1 coordinate 40,198, forward strand.
TACTTGGTTAAAAAACGAGTAAATAGCAAAGCCTTACATAATGATTTGGAATATTATGAAACATCAGTAATCTGATTATATATATTTTTATATTATAGAAGTTTTGCCCCCCCCCCCCTCCAGTAGAATAAAACTTTTCCTACCCCCCTATTCAGAACAGCTAAACTTTTTTTGCCCCCCCTCCTTCCGAATCACCATCCCCCCTCCCCATAAATAATGAACACGCCCTTACAGAACAAGAGGAATTGAAGAAAATATTAACCCTGTAGACACTACAGTACACTAGCGGTACTGAAGAAGAGTTGACCTCAGATGACAGTGATATGAAAAGTCACAATGGGGATACTGTTTTAAATGAATTTGGAGGAGATGAGGAACAGGAAACAGGAGAAGAAGTAGATGGAGTAACATCTACCAGATCAGGAAGGAGGATTTAAGAAGACTAGAGAGTGACTGGTTATACTATTGATGCCAGTAAAGAAAGGAAATGTTGTTAAAATACCTAAAATCTTTCTAGCTATTTTTTTGTAACCGCGCCTGCATGACAAAACGCTAAACTTGTTAGCATGGACTGCAAATACGATGGATTCTGATGTTTTCAAGCTTACAATAACAATGTTTGACTAAAATTGCATCTTAACAATTAATACACTAGTTTATATTCCAAAATATACATTTCAGCACAAACTCCCAAATTACAAAGCCACTACCTGGTAAACATGTCAGATGCTGAAAAATGATAATTTTATTTAACAAGAAAAAATGCCTGTTCTGCAGTTGAATTATACTCCGGGCAAAACCCGCATCATGACTCTGTTTTGGTTTGTTATTCGTATGAAGGTAGTACGTAAGAGATTTATAATATCGATTTTAAAGCTGTAAAACCGAGCCTATAGAACGAATTTTTGGTTACAAAATATTAGAATATCCTGAAAGTTATAAGGTCTAAATTTCTTTGAAAAAACTCAATTAAAATTAAGAAGTTTGGTGAAGTCAGAATCCCTACCCCCGGTCAGGGCATCATTGACGCTCTAAATTTCTCCCCTCGGGGTAACGCTAACAAAATGTGCAAGTTCACTTCACGCTGATTGGTTAGTTTCCTCTGAAGGAATTAGCTAGTTAGTGACAGGGAGTAAACTAAGGCTGAGGGGAGGGGGTGTTTGAAATTTTAGAGTTCCTACAAGGGGGTCCCTGAAATTTTTATAATGAAGAAATGAGGGTCCTCCAATTTGTTTTCATGGAAAATTATTTCTCATCAGTCCCCCCTAACAATTTTTTGTGAATGCTCCCTTATTATTTTTTTGGTTCAAGCCACAAATAAGCTGTCACAGTTCAGCGGCCGAGCGCATGCTAAATAATCAAGTAGATTTTGGCGGGATTTTATTGAGATATACCGACGCGCGCGTGCCTCTAGCCAATTGAAAAGGTAGTTCATATCAAGATAAGTGCTTCGCTTCAACTGGAAGGTTGTTCATTTTCAAGAATTCTTCAAGTTTAAACTCCTTAAAATGTCGGAAATTTACTAAACATAAGGTATACTAAATGTATTTGATATTTTAAGCATCATTTTGTCTTTTACGGAACAAAAATCTTTCATGCTTTGTGTATGTGTATCTGCAGAGAATAAGCTCATGCTTGATATTCTCAATTGACAAACGTGAATTTGTGATTGCTTTTTCTTCTTTTTTTGCAGACTTTGGTGAATTTCAACGATGTCATTCAAGAAATTTCATCGTTGTAAGGTATGAAGAGATAAACATGCATTATTCAAAGTGGCTTTTGATTGATAACAATGGTTTTCTTGACAAACGGCTTTGGCCATGCACACGTGTGTGTATTCTTGCAAGACGTATTTCTTGCAAAAGTATTTTTTACAGTAGACCTTTTTGCTTTATCACTATTTTCGTACTTCATGCACCATAAAACAATAGGTGACAACAAAATTTGTGCTGAATGTGCCTTCCTTTTGTTGAAGCTGCAAAACTTAAACCCGTATTGATCTATGCTTGATTGGAAGACAAAGAAACAAACTTACACGATAGACGTACGTGGTAATTGAAACAAAGAAATCCACATTCCACGCACAAATTTCGAAAACAGCGATAAAGCAAAAAGGTCTATATCGGCTTTTGACTGATAACAATGGTTTTCTTGACAAACGGCTTTGGCCATGCACGTGTATTCTTGCAAGAAAAAAGTATTTTTTACAGTGGCTTTTGATTGTTAAATTAATTTCGTGGTGATTTCAACCGAAGGTTATTGATTCCAAAATTTTAAAATTTCTCTGTTAATCGCAGTGATGGAAATTTTCCAAACATTATTAGCTTACATGCATGTACATTAATTGATAAGCTTAAATTGAGCATTTTTTGAGTTTCATTTGTGAAAAGTGTGTTAGATTTAACAAGTTACATGGGTTAGAGAATCATGCTTATGACGAGTACCCTATTTCTTCTTATTAGCCACCATCCTCGAGTATCTTAACCTAACTAGTCGAATTATGACAAATTATAAATCCATCTTAGAAGCTTACACCGCCTCGACAAATGCAGCGCCAATTCAAAACATGTGAAGAAAACCAAATAATTTATTTTTTATTTTTTAGGCCAAGAATGCTCTGAAACTTATGACTAATGCCTCTACTAACTATGCTAATGCGGAAATGAATGTAAGTATTGAACAAAATAGGAAATACACAAGTCTCGCGTTGTCGACCCAAAAAGTCGCCGCAAAGAATTATTTTTTGTCGTTCAGCGGGATGAAAATTTTTTTTTTCCCTTTTCTTTCTGATAGTACGTACAGCGGTAGGACCTATCTTGACGACGCTAAACAGACAAAAGCTAAACACAGAAACGGATAAAAAACAATAGAATAGAAATTAGAATAAGTTCTAGTGCTAAAAACAATAGTTTTGTTTGCTAAACTTAACTCATAATACATGTACAAATGCCAAAACTTTTCTTCCTTTTCCTTGTACTTTTATAAATAAGCAATTTTTCTGATTATTTTAAGTTAATTATTTCCCGACCAAAAAAAATCGAACACCGGAAGTACTATTCATTTCCGGTTAACAAGTCAGCGGTGACACTGCCTACAAGTTGCTATAGGAACCATCAATAACGTAGTTTTTCATTCGGCAAAAAAAAAGTCCACACAAAACACTACGAGGAATGACAAATGCACATTCCTTCACGATCACTCATTCTTTGCTTCCAAGAACAATAACAATATAACAATTATTTGTTTTGAGTTCATGATTGATGATATCAGAAAAAAATACGGAGAAAGTGAGGGGTTTAGCTTTAAGCTTATCATCTTTTAAGCTTTATATTAGCGTAACAAAGACTAAGCAGCTTGATCTAGCTAATATCAAAAGTACATTGAAGTAATTTTGCGGAAATTACAATTTAAAACTTGAAACCTGTAGATCAAAGTTTTACCACCGATTTCATAGCATGGGGATGTGCCAAACTTCAAGTCATATTGCAAGTCTGAAAAGCGCTTCCATCGATCATTCAGCCTCGATGGCACCGTGGAAAACGCGACGATAAACCTACAATTACAAAAACTGTAAAAAATGATTTTTATGTATGCTGATCTTTGATAAGTTATACAGCATTACTCAAAATGTAATGTAAGATTTTGAATTGGGACCGAATAATTGACAGAAGCGGCTAAACCTGCGATGCTACAGGAAAATTCGGCACAGCGCGTAGTTTTGAACGTGGTTTCCTGTTTGTCATGGGTAGGTAAGGCTTTGAGCGGTCTGGAAGGGTCTCTTGAATCACTTTCAGTTGTGCTGAATGAAAATATATTTCAAATTAGTCGGTAACATATGAAAAGTGTTTCCCAATGCAAGAAAACTTTTGAAGAGAACCAAATGCATAAGAGAGGACGCTCACTCTCATCGCCATTCCTTTAGCCAACTCATCTGTCAATTTCACGATAAGAGCCAATGGGTCCATGAATGATGCAATTGTGACTGTCCTCACTGTACAAAAAGGCAAATATTCGAGAAGAATATGCTTGAATATGGACATGCATACTTTAAGTATTCAGAAAAATTCCATGGTATTCAAGTCCGAGTGATGCAACGTCATGCTAGAATCACTCGGTACGAATCCAGCCAGTTTTTCCATTTTCGTCCCGTATACTCTTGACTGACGTGATGTACAAAATACTCATACTCTTGTATTCTATTGAATTCGTTTCGTTGATGCTTCGAATATTCTTGAATATTAGACATTTTCAAATTCTTCCTAACGAACTACCGTACGAATATCAGCCGTATGTTACGAATATTCTTGAATACTAGACATCCCTGACGTCTTCTTATCGAACCACCCTCCGAATTTCAGTCGTATGTTACGAATATTCCTGTATACTAGACATCCCTGACGTCTTCTTAGCGAACCACCCTCCGAATTTCAGTCGTATGTTACGAATATTCCTGAATACTAGACATCCCTGACGTCTTCTTAGCGAACCATCCCCCGAATTTCAGTCGTATGTTACGAATATTCCTGAATACTAGAAATCCCTGACGTCTTCTTATCGAACTACCCTCTGAATATCATTGGTATTATACAAATATTCTTGAATGCTCAACGTATTCCTCCCAACATCCCCTCCAAATACGGTAGATTTTCAAGCATTTTTTTGCAAAAGCCTTATTATTTACCCATTCAAAGCCCCTATAACTGCATCCAAATACATAATGAATAGAATAAACAAATTTATAAACAAATTCATAGCATTGAAATGTGTTTTATTAAAATACGGTATAAAATACATCAATTGACACGGCGGTATAAACATTTGAACAGTAATAGATAATAGACTACTACCTTGAATCTATTTCTTAAATGTGTCTAATAGTGTCCTTTACACTCAACTGTTCGCAATCAATGTAGCCACAGGACAAGTTGACGTACGAATAGAGCGGTATGAAGCACCTCCAAGAAATAGACGTTGATCACTGGTTCAGTCCCATGCTTGAGCTTTTTTGGCCTTTTCGCTTTGAAAGTCGCAATCCAAGATTCTCCAGTTTAACTAAGGAGATATAAAAGTATATATTTTAAGATCTTTTCGTTTAAAAACATTAATCACAACCGAGAGCACAACTCAATGTGCAGGCTACATGTATTTATACCCGAGCTGATTTACTGGAAAGAACAATCATATTCCTGACATAGTGAAATCAAAACATGGCCATCCTAAGAGGATGTCCTTTATGACCTTCTCCCTGCCTGTAAGAAGGTTTAAAAGTTGACTTTTTGTAGAGTAAATTAAGCTTAATCTCGGTCAAATATACTTATCAACTTACCAGCGACTCAGTCGGCGTCCCTTCCCTCAGAGTAGAATAACTGACTATTTGTACTCTGATGAAGCTTGTTCTTCTTTCCAACCACGTATTAAAGCTTTCTCAATCTTTCTACCTCAATTTGAGATTAATGTAGGCCATATTTTAGGCTCAAAATAGAGATTTTTGTAGAAAATATTCGCTTAATCTCCTTGTACTTTCAACGTTTTACTCAAAATGTCGAGCGCCCAAAACAGCAACGTAACAGCATTCAAATTACCCACGTGATCAAATACCGCGTTTTCATTGGTTTATTGTGAAAAATGTACGGGATTCCTGTGTGTTGACCGCTGAATTGACTTACCGCTGGCTAATAATTCATTCGAAGAGAAAAGATTTATTTTAAGAACAGTTGTTGTTGTTGTTGGATGGTTTTCTTTTGCTGTTGGAGCTAAAAACTACTAAAAGGACACAACGAAACAAGATAAAAGAAAGGTACGTACGACAAAGGGTTTTTTGTTAAGTTTTTCTCGGTGTAGACGTCTGTAATCGATTGTGAAGAGCAATAGAGGGCTTTTGGCGCCAATTTTTCACTGTATCACACATACAACACTGACATGAATTTAGGACTTTGTCTGTTTTATTAGCTGAAGAAATCCTACCAAAATACGAGAGTAACAGCACCTCGTTAATTGCTTTTAACTGTCCTTACCTAGTGTAGAGTAACCTAAGAATTCATGTTGTTGTGTTGGAATACATGAGTCTTGAATTTTGCCACAGTCTGCATGGATTGTTAACCCAGATACAAAATCTTTCAAAATGATACTTTGCATCTTATATCTATAAAATGTTTGCTTTTAGGATGCATACTTCAGAATGAAAATAATTTGGAAAGAAAGAAGATAACTGAAGAATTAAATGCTATAAGAAAGGAAATCATATATGAGGGAAAGTCTTCAAGGAGAGAGTACCAGTATAAAAGGAGTTCAACTGAATCTGGCACTGCTACACAAATAAAGCCTTCAAGAAAAGAATTTTACTGTAGTCAAATGTCAGTGTGAGCTAGTACTTGCATATGCCATAATAATTATTATAATTTTTTCAGATAAATACAACATGAAACAAAAGAACTGGAGAAAAGTAGCAAAAATTGGAGCAAAAAACCTATGAAACAAGAACTAATAGCCAGGGTGTGATAGTATAATAGACACAAAAGGAAACAAATGAAATAAGGTCTACCAGTTTCTGTTAGTCTATTTTCTATTTCACAGGTTTTCTGCAATCACTCTAGTACTAAATAAGCTTTTAAAGTGTATTTCATAGCTTAATGAAAATCATTCTAATATCATAATACAAATGCAACCTTTGTTGCACAAGTCAAATGACTAAAAGTTGCTACAAATTCTACAAATGATAGCTATATAACAATATAGCAATGATTTATTTTTTAACAACTAAATTGATTTGCAATTGAATGTCATGACTTCGCACCTTGGAATTTTTTGTTTTTTTGTCAATTTGTATTTATGTAATAATGCCTAGCTGTATATATTGTTGCATGATCTTTGTAATTTACAGTTCCTTAGGAGTGACCATTGAGACCTTCATGCAGAACACTTCAAATTGAGCTTGAAATCATTTGAGAATATTTGAGCACCAACAAGATTGTTTTTGGCTTTGTTTTGTTTGATTGTCATGTTTTAATGCTATGAGTTAAAGCTTGGTATTATTCACTCAGTTTTGGTCATTTTTATATTTACAATTGAGCTTGAAGTCATTTGAGAATATCTGAGCACCAACAAGATTGTTTTTGGCTTTGTTTTGTTTGATTGTCATGTTTTAATGTTATGAGTTAAACCTTGGTATTATTCACTCAGTTTTGGTCATTTTTATGTTTACAATGTATGTAATAGTGCCAGACTGTATAAATTGTTGCATGATCTTTGTAATTTGCAGTACCATGGGAGTGACCATGAGATCTTCATGCTGGACTGTGATGTGGAGTGCTTGAAACATTTATATATTTCTGCATTATTGCATTGATCACTTCAGATTGAGCTGGGAATCATTAGATATCTGAGGATCAACAAGAATTTTTTGCTTTGCTTTTGTTGTTATTTTTGTTTTTCCCATGTTTTAATGTTAAGTCTTAAACTTTGTAATAATTCAGTTTTGGCATTTTTTATTTATGTAATAATACCAGACTGTATAAATTGTTGCATGATCTTTGTAATTTGCAGTACCATGGGAGTGACCATGAGATCTTCATGCTGGACTGTGATGTGGAGTGCTTGAAACATTTATATATTTCTGCATTATTGCATTGATCACTTCAGATTGAGCTGGGAATCATTAGATATCTGATGATCAACAAGAATTTTTTGCTTTGCTTTTGTTGTTATTTTTGTTTTTCCCATGTTTTAATGTTAAGTCTTAAACTTTGTAATAATTCAGTTTTGGCATTTTTTATTTATGTAATAATACCAGACTGTATAAATTGTTGCATGATCTTTGTAATTTGCAGTACCATGGGAGTGACCATGAGATCTTCATGATGGTCTGCAATGTGGAGTGCTTGCAATATTTATGCATTTTTGTATTATTGCATAAGTTAGTTCCAAAGTATTAAGACTAAAATTAATTTGGATTTATTCAAGTAAATTCATTATGGTGTAAAATTAATGCAGTAAATAAGATTGAAAGTGCATCAAAACTCAAACTTGTTTAGCTATGCAACATCAATTATTTGATTTCAAGGTGAATGAGAATATTATAAATGCAATGCAGACAGCTTATAGAAAAAGATTGGATTTGTTTGTTTGGACTGGTAATTACAAATCAAATACTTTTGGAAGGCACGATACGAAAAAGTTAATTTGATTGTTGTGTATCCATATCATTGCATGATGTATATATATTGTATTAAAATACTGGCATACAAGATAATATGTTGTGTAGCAAGTATTCATTCCGAAATAGCTTAAGAATGCCTGCCAAAAATTCCGGTATATTCATTCTTTAAGTATGCAAATCCTCATATCTAGTTATATGTAGTACGAAAAGTATGCATAAGTATTCGCCATAACATACATCGCCTATAATTTTCATCAGGAATATATGATAATATCTCAAGTCCCGAAGGAATATTCTTATACTGATATCTTTGGTATACGAGTTGAAAATTCTGGTATATTGATACTTCACATATGCAAGTCCGAATACCACAGAAATATAAAATATGTAAAGTATGCATAAGTATTCGTCCTTCCATACTTCGCGTATAATTTTCGTCAAGAATATATGACAACATCTCAAGTCCCGCAGGGATATTCATTTTCTGATATCTTGAGTATACGAGTTGAAAATCTCGGTGTATTTATACTTCACATATGCAAGTCCGAATACCACAGAAATATAAAATACGTAGCGTATGCGTAAGAATTCAAAATGAATACTATTACCATACGTTACGTATATTATCCGTGTCGAATATCCAAGAATACCCCAAGTTTCGAAGGCGTATTCAGTTCTTGAATACTCTTGAATATTCGCCTTTTGGCACAGTGCCTGCTTTACTTTAAACTGATTCATATCGGATAAAATGACTGAAATATCTTACCTTATTTCTTAACTACGTCTCCGTTTTTCTTTGCTCTCATCTAGCTGAATGAGTTTGGTCATTTTTTTTCACTTTAGTGATTCCCTCAAAAATTGTTTTTCCTCATTGGTCGAAATTCCCACGCATTAAGAAAGCTAACATCTCATTGGCTATCAAATGAAAATTTCTTGTCAATCAAAGTGCACCTCAGTAGCACAGGGAGCCCAGGCTCACGACTTGTAATGGCATCGTAATTGTATGGGGACACAATAAATCCGAAATATGAGTAAATAAAGATTTATTTGACGTAGATAGTTAAGTTTAATTAATTTCTTAACTGTGACTGAGTTTCAGCTCGATTAGAGCAGCTTATTAACAAAAATAACCCAGAAAGACAAAGAAGAGCTGAAACTTAAGAAATCTACAAAAATAAACAAGAAGCTCGAATTCACTCTGCTACGCCTTATCGCTTATTAAGGTGTCTCGATCGAAATAAATAAACTTCAACTGCGTCGCCAGACATGGATTGCTCTCATATTTATATAACTATTCAGCATAAACCAGTCACGCAACTCGACTGTTGCGGGCCGTTGACTTCTGAATATTAATTGCATAAACAATCGAATTGTTTATAATCTGATTGTATATGATAAGATGATTCTGAAAATTTCAAACAAATTGGACTGTGCAATTTTGAGAAAATCGCGAAAAAAAATTGCAAATCCAGTCTCCAATTAGTTGTCCTCTACCTTAAGTTGCATTGTTAGTTTTTTTTTCGCTCTGTAATGAGATCATTTGACTTTGGACTTCCTGTGGTCAAAATCGCAAAGCATCATGGGGGACTATACCACTCGTGGAATCGAGGGAAAAAAAGAGAGTTCATGCATAGCTTACATGCGCATGTCAGCCAGGCGACCTCGCGATTAACACATTACTTGATGTGGTAATCTCAAGGTTACAATTCAGAATGTCTTGTTATTTTTTATTTTTTATATGAGATGATACAAACAATTATGATAACGATGATGATGATTTATGACTATAAATGTGTGCAAATAATCTACAAATGTTATACAAATGTCTCATGATTCCGTTAACATTGTTTTGAAAATGTTTCTTTCTTATCATTCTATCATTGTATATGTCATATATGAACGCATTGATTACTTTATATTTTTTCAATAAATTAAAATAAATCTGTTTTTTTGTTTTACAACATAAAACGGAAGAAACTTCTATAATCTTTTCATTTCAAACTAGCCCCCACCCCCCCAGAGGGCGGGGCCGGGTGCTCACTGAGAAAGCTGAAAATGGTGAAATGGTGGGCGTGGCATCTATGAAACTCACCCCCAAAAGGGACCAGTTAAATATGTAGTTCACGTAATAGTAATTTGAATAAAAGTGATATATTTTGATAAATAAAGGTATTTCTTATAAACCAGAAATTTTGCTGACCCTAAAAGTGACCAAAAATTTCACAGGGTAGGGATTCTTGAAATTATTGCCCTAAAAGGAACCAAAACATCGATTTCAACCCCTAAAAGAAACGGCTAGCACCCCCGCCCTCTTGTGCAAGGAGTCCCCCCGGAAACTAGTGGTTATTTGCTACGTAAATTGGGTATTTGCACCTTTGGAATTTACTGATACATGATCGCCGAAACGAAACAAGAATACTATAGTCAACGGAATGAAACAAAACGATTAAGCAATTATCCGTTTAGTATACATAGTTTGGGTTACCTTCAAATACCCATTTTTCGTAGCAAATACCGGGGAACTTTTGTTGAACTTGAAATGAACTCCAGAGAGAACGGTAGTAACAAATTGTGTTTTAAACTCTCGAATGTAAGTACTTCTATAGTTATATCAACTGGTAAGACGTTTATCGAAGCATTCAGAGGAAATACAATAGTGTGAATTTGTAAATGATTCATGTTTTATAGTCGTTTTTCTTGTCGCTCCGCAAAAGCATCAGAGAAAGCGAATCAGTCTGAATCAGTTGTCAGTTGAGTATTGTGACCGTTGAAAATTGGCCCATAACATCCAGACTTTCGAACAAATAATTATTTGGCCATGCTCTGATGAAGCACCGACATGAGTCTTTTCAACTCTTTGCGCAAATTTTGCTCAATTATGTTTGTTGTCAAGTTTAGAGCTCTTGGTCGCTCGTGAGCCTTGAACTTACTGAGAAAATAAAGATAAATAAAAAATTAAAAATAGATACATGTTTATTTAAGTGTCCTAGTCTTTCTAGCGCTCGCGCACTAATTGGGGCACTATCCACTCACACACACTACCACTACATTGAACTGTTTTAAGCATACAACTCTCAGCTCACATGTTGATTTTTACTGAGGGAGGAAAACCGGAGAACCCGGAGAAAAACCCTCGTGGCAAGGGAGAGAACAACACATCTAACAAACTCTACTCACATGTGGCATCCGCAGGGCTCGAACCAGTGACCCGACCCGTTGGACCACAGCGGTGAGAGGCCAGTGGCTTAACCACTCGGTTTTTTTCAATGCAGACGTTTAGATCACAACTGTTACCTTCATCTGGAAAGAAACATGCAAAGTTTGCGCGCGCAATTAACGGTAAAATCTGGAAAAATTACCTTTTTTAAAACTAGACCTAGAGACAATATTGATTTATATTATGCGAGTTATTAGAACGATTTCACATAACGAGGTATCAAATGCTACTGAGTTTTATAATATGCTAATGGCATCTCACACATGAATGTGTTTTGCTGACGATGAAATAAACTAAATTTAGTTTATGATGAGTGAGGGATTAACCACAATAATCCTCTGAAGCCTGTTTCTCGAAAGGCCCGATTAGATATAAACTCAATAAAGTAAATTTTTTCAATTTCTCTAATTGGGCAACTGAAATAGCAAAGCAAAGCAAAGCAAAGCAAAGCATGCAGAACAAAACAAAATAAGACAAGAACGTTTACAGACTATACCGACAGAGGAGGCCGGGTGGGGGTTGAGATTTAACGAAATACAATGCATGTAGACCAAGATTTATAGATGAATTGCCAGTTGAGAAGCGGACTGAATATAGGAAGTTAACTGCCTTTGAAAGGGGGTATATGTATCAAGTTATTTTTGGAGATTTTATTATCAGTAAAATTCGCTACATGCAGGAAACTGACCCACTGTCATGTAATAACTCTCGGCGTTAACTCTCCCTGTGGTTTAACATCTTGAAATTCTCGTTATACCTTGTATTGGTTGATTCTTGATCTATACTAATCCACTACTCACTTTTTAGTCTTCGAAACTATTTTCGCCTATCCCGCCTCTTCAGTCGATCGTCTTCAACCAATACAAAGTATGACAATTAAAAGTCCACTTCTGTGAGAATCACGAATTTGAGCCGCAAATCACATCTTTAGTTTCAAACAAACACTTCCAAACAAGCATATATATTTGTGTCTTCAGTGTTATTCTTAGAAAATTTCTCAAAAAACTACCTACCAGAGAACATGAATAAATTTCAAAAAAAATATGAGGGTTGTTTTTCAGGGTAAGCATGACATCGTTATATTAGTTATAAGATGCATACTTAATTTAATAGGACTCATTAATATTAAGAAAACTATTTCTAACCATTTCAGCACATCCATTTTAGCATTTTCTGCATGTCTTCGGGCACGTTTGTCGGACAGATGGCCAAGTGCAATAGCGAGTCCAATACCTGCAGCGACGATCACGGTCCTTACCTAAAAACACTTGTCACTGAGTTTTATTCACATTTTATATTTTAACCAAATAGGAACGAAAATATAATATTTGAAAATTAGAGCATACCAAAGTTAGCAAAATTTTGAGGTAGTTTTAATGAATAGCGCCAAAGTTATGGGTGGCCGATGTTGGTGCTTTTTGTATGGACGTTCGTTGGAGGGCAACAAAAAGCACCAACTTCGGGCGCCCATAACGTTGGCGCTATTTATCGAAACTACCTCAAAGTTTCAAGCTTCACTAACTTTGGTGTGGTCGTTTCAAATATGGTATTTTTGTTGCTGTTGAATAAAGCATTAAAATGTCACGCAAGGGGCGAGAAAAGCTTGTTTCTTGACCCTGAATTACTCTCAATTTTTGTTAAATTACAGTACTCTGCGACACATGATTTTTCTGTCCTTCCGCACTACCAGCAAGCGAGCCGTAAAAGCTTGTCAGTCTTCGAAGGATTAGAAGAGTAATATCTGGCCGCAGGGTAAATTTCAGATGAGCTTAGCACAGCCTTACTAATAAATAGCAAAAAACGAGTTAAGGTGGAACCAAACTAATTCAGAGCGGATTTTGCATATTTTTTAACTCGCTCGCTTTGCAAAGTTATTGCATCAATTTTACTGACTTCACAGTATATAGTACTTTGATTATCCTAGATTCGACCAGTGTACTTTATTTTTATATTTGGTTTTTGCCTTTCTTCTCCTTATCCTCGGGTACGATTTTAAAGATAATTTCAGAATCTAATCATCTTTTATAAATACAGCTTCTGTGAAAACGGGGTTGGGAGACTCCGGGCAGATAAAAAGCTATGACGACGGTTCCAAAATCAACCCAAAATCTGATGCATGCAAAACATTGCATCATAGCAAAAACACCATACAATGGAGTGCTTTGAGTTGCTAACATATGTATCTTCAGGTATTTCTTGAGAATGTCACCAAACATCAGCTCTTGATCTTAAAAACTCAAAGAATAAGAATTTATTTACGAAGGGTCGTTGGAGACAGCAAAATGAGAGGTTTTCTAAAAATCACATTGTCGCAATTATTTTCAAAACGGCTCCAAGTTTTTGCTTTCCACTTCATATGCCAACAGCCCAAAGCTTTACCTTGATTACAGTGTAATTTTTACAGCTTGACCTATCTAAACTTTGGAGAAAATAGACTTTGAAGTGAGGTGTATCTACACAACTCGAATTGCTGGAGATAATATATTCAATTTTGAGCAACAACATAACTCTCAGAAGTTCCACGTGGATAAATATGGTTACTTATGTAGCCTTCTTTTAATTTGTGGCGACGTTAGCACTAACCCAGGACCCAACTGGAAATGTCCTTGTGGTTTATGTTCTAAACCAGTTAAGTCTAACCAACGTGGAGTGCAATGTGACTCTTGCGATATCTGGCATCACGCTTCTTGTCTACAAATGAGCGTTACATCGTACGAAAACTTGGCAAATTCCTCTTGTCTCTGGCTTTGCCCAAAATGTAACACCTCGAACTATTCTAGTTCATTGTTGAATACATCTACTTCTTCATTAGAGGTATCAAACTCCTTTGGACCAATGAACTTGACTTCATCTTCGACAAAGCAATCTACTCACAAGAATAGCTAGGCCAACCACCTCACCTCATACGATGAAGAGACCTCAATATCAGCGAAAGTTGCGTATTTACAACATCAATTTTCAGAGTATTAAGAACAAATATAATGAACTTCAGGCTTTTTTAGAAAATGACAACCCAGATGTCATCATTGGAACTGAGACCTGGCTTAATTCTCACATTCCAACTTGTGAATTTTTCCCTCCTAATTACTCAGTCTTCCGCAAGGATAGACCAGATGGATATGGTGGGGTTTTAATTGCAGTTAAGGTGGAACCAAACTAATTCAGAGCGGATTTTGCATATTTTTTAACTCTCTCGCTTTGCAAAGTTATTGCATCAATTTTACTGACTTCACAGTATATTGTACTTTGATTATCGTAGATTCGACCAGTGTACTTTATTTTTATATTTTTTAAGTGGCTGGCTTGTAATGGCGGAAATTCAAACTATGGTATTTTTGGTTTTTGCCTTTCTTCTTCTTATCCTCGGGTACGATTTTAAAGAAAATTTCAGAATCTTATCATCTTTTATAAGTACAGCTTCTGTGAAAACGGGGTTGGAAAACTCCGGGCAGATAAAAAGCTATGACGACGGTTCCAAAATCAACCCAAAATCTGATGCATGCAAAACATTGCATCGTAGCAAAAATACCATACAATGGAGTGCGTTGAGTTGCTAACATATGTATCTTCAGGTATTTCTTGAGAACGTCACCAAACATCAGCTCTTGATCTTAAAAACTCAAAGAATAAGAATTTATTTACGAAGGGTCGTTGGAGACAGCAAAATGAGAGATTTTCTAAAAATCACATTGTCGCAATTATCTCCAAAACGGCTCCAAGTTTTTGCTTTCCACTTCATATGCCAACAGCCCAAAGCTTTACCTTGATCGCAGTGTAATTTTTACAGCTTGTCCTATCCAAACTTTGGAAAAAATAGACTTTGAAGTGAGGTGTATCTACACAACTCACATTGCTGGAGATAATTTATTCAATTTTGAGCAACAACATAACTCTCGGACGTTCAACGTGATTAACTTCGGAAGAATAACAAAGGACACAGGAAGCCGGCAACTCATTTAGGTTTTTAACGAGTGTGTCCTTTATGACATAATATTAACTATATCAAAAATATTGAGCGTTCATTTTTACTTTCTAGCAAATATTTCTGTTACTTCTAGATTTTTTATTTACATTAATTAGAGGACACACTCGTTTTAAACCTAAAATGAGGTGGCTGAATAACCTATACATTTATGCAAACATTCTTCCGAAGTTAATCACGTGGAACGTCCGAGAGTGATGTTGTTGCTCAAAATTGAATAAATTATCTCCAGCGATGCAAGTTGTGTAGATACACCTCACTTCAAAGTCTATTTTTTCCAAAGTTTGGATAGGACAAGCTGTAAAAATTACACTGTGATCAAGGTAAAGCTTTGGGCTGTTGGCATATGCAGGGCCGTAACCAGCCTTGAATGGCTACTGAGGCAGTAACAGAGCAAAATGTTTTATCCCGGAGCAATTCGTTATTAAGATATCTTATTTTGAGCCGATATTAATTTATAACAAACGTCAGTCGAAAATCAGTTAACAATATAGACTTTTTATACGCATCACACATCACATGGAAGGTGTCATTTGTACGTGGAACAAATGTTTTGTTATTAGTGTGCGCTAAAATATATACTTATCCATGGTGGACAAGAGCAGATAATTACTCTATTCATTTATACTGATCATTACAGAAAATTCTTGCAAATTATAATATAAAGTTAGCTGTTTACGTTGCGATTTATGTTATGCTATCTTCAAACTACTTGAAGGCCAGAGCAATTCTACGGTGACCACTGGCGTCCCACTTTTTCAGAACCTCCAGCAAGTCCACTTCGACATTTTGATGTATGAATGGAAGGGCGATGCCATTAAGTCTTTCCTCTGACATGGTGGATCGGCACCATGTCTTTAGGTGATGAAGGGTGCTGAAGCTTCTTTCACAGGAGCAGCTTCCAACTGGCAGTGTGAGCATTAGCTGGAAAATGGTTGAGATGTTTGGGTATAGGGCCTCGTCACAAATGTTGACTGCATCACTTAAAGAACTGACATTTGAATGTTCCTGCGTGATTCTCCGACGGTTTGCTTCTTGGACAAACGAAGAAGGCATGGGTAGGTCATCAGAGTACTTGGTCTTGATTTTTTCCAAATCCGTTGGAGTCAGATTCTTCAAATTGATTGGTAGAAGCTTGGTTCCAAGGAGAACGTTTTTCATGGAAACCGGGAAGCGATTGTTCAAATGTGTAATTATATGGTCAAGAAATGGATAGTAGTAATTCAACCTGAAAAAATGTGCACCAAAACATTAACAAAAACAAGCAAGTTGACTTATCAATTATTGCTACATGCTTTTACCTGTAGTGTTCACAAATGGTCGTTGACTGAGTATTTGCACGATGAACCTGTCTTGAAACACTTCTTGGCTTTGATGGTAGTACATCGATCATACTTGCGACTTGCACTGCCCTTTGGTATAGAAACATAAAGGTATCCTCTGTGTGGATGCTTTCTATAACCTTGATAAGATTTCTAGCTTCTTGATGTGCAACGAGAAGATCACAGGTTTTTGACTGCAACAAAACTGATAAGGGGCGAGTATATGCAAGAGTATACTGTGTAAGCACTGCTGCCATAATAAAGTTGAACTGCTCCATGCCGTGTATGAATGCTGACGCGTCGTGCGCTCCTTTGCCAGTAGACTGTTCCTTCACTTCGATGATGGATTCATAGATCGTTTTAAATTTTGCTAAAAGACAGCTTATAGAATCCACATGGGACAACCAATGTGTGTCACTGAGGGTGGGCAAGGTGTATCGATTAAGTGCTGATTGCAACAAATTCTCTTCATGATCTTCTAATACGCAGTCTGCTAGAAGGTCTTCTGCATCTTTTTCTTGGAGATTTTTCTTAAGAATGAACTTTCGTTTTGAAGAGTACGTAAAGAACAATGTTATTTCCTTAAAAGTGGTCATGAAATTCTGAATTTCTTGAACTTTAGTACAGCTTGCAATAATTGCAAGATTAAGACAATGACTTGAACAGTGGGTGAAGTATTTCGCTTTTGGATGCAGTGTCTTAATTCTTGCTTGAATTCCTGACACAGATCCACTCATTGTTGAGACTCCGTCGAATCCCATTCCACGCAGTGGGCTTAAATCAACACCCCAAGCAACAAGAGCATCTAACAAAGCATCTGTAATAGTGGCCGCATCTGTTCTTGGGAGATCGACAAAACCCAAAAAGACTTCATCTATCTCTACATGCTTAGCATTTCTCAAAAACCGCACACAAACAGATAATTGTTCAGTCATCGAAACATCTGATGTTTCATCAGCCATAATGCTGATGAACTTCGATTTTAGAATTTCTTTGACAACCACTTCACGGATGCTATCTCCAAGGCATTTAATAAGCTCATTCTGGATTTTAGGAGACATATACATTCCATTTTTTGGTGCAGTTTTCAAATGGTTTAATAAGTTTGGTTCGTATTTTGACAGCCATGTGATAAAAAATGCAAAGTTTCCATTTTCATTGTGATTTGACTTGTCCCATCTTCCACGAAAGGCAATGCCACGTCTAGCTAGTGCAAGAACAACATCAAGTATAACTAAAAGCGTCTTTCTATTCTGTTCTACTGTTTTGGAGTACGACTTGTTCAAAGATTCCAAGATGGAGGATTTTTCTCTTTTGCTCACTGCTATAAATTCATCTGCGGCGATCATAGAACTTTGGTGGTCTTTGGATAGGTTGTGGTTAGTGAGAATTCCACGTTTGGGGCCTACAGCATTTTTCCAATCATTAAACGGATAGGCGATGAGGATGAGTGATTCTAATTTGGTGCTAAAGAGAAAACAGCAGACACAAAAACATCCATCAAGGGAAGGAGAATATTGTAGCCAATTATATTCTTTCTCCCATATAGGATTGTATTTTCGCTTCTGCGCATTCACAGGATACTGGCGTGGTAGTTGATTCCCAGAGTTATCTAAAATAGCTAGTTTGGTTTCATCATTTAGATGTCTTCTATTGATCTTTCCAAGGTCAATGAAATTACCTACAGTAAACAGAGGCAAGAATTAAAAGCGACAACCATTAAAATGCAACTTGATGTGGAATTTTATTAAAGAAAATATTTTTAATTTCACAAATCCAACGTATTTCAAAACACTATTTATAACAGTTAGTCTCAGATAAAATTGGTTAGAACCACCCTAGCTCTTCCTCTTCCTCTGGGTAAAGAAAATGTGGAAAGTCTATTCACTTTACATGAGACAAAATGCAAGGTCCAAACTTAACATGGGAAAACTGATCTATAACTTCAGCCCAGGGTGCTGGAGAACCCCATTCAGGAGTAACAGCAAATTGAATTATGTCAGGGTTTTGTTGTAGCATCTGCCTAACAATATCTTCATGAAAAAAGCATGTCCATTCTGCCAAAAATATCTTAATATTAGTTAACATCCCAAAAACACAAGCAAGGTTTGCATCATCATAATCTTTGAATTGACAGCATCCTGAAATATCTAGTTTTTCAATGGATGAACAGTGCTTTACATTTTCTATGAAATCTGTTGTGTAAATGCTTGTGCATTTTACAAATTTTATGCTTTTTAGATATGGCATCTTTTTTAGAAAATCAGTTTTAAAAACAGATGTATTATATGATAAGTCAAGATATACAACATTCACACAACTTGCTAGAGAATATTCTATGAAGTTGTCAGGACCACGAGTCAGACCACGAGTCTTTGTGGGTGTTGCATTCTAAGAAACTTGAAACAAGGGGCATGGAATAGTATAACACCACGAAAGGACTGATCGGTGAATTCAGCTTCAGTGTCCAGTTTGGTCCACAAATCCCTGGTATTTTTTATTATTGAACGCAATCTATGACAAACACTTCCTAATCCTAAAAGGAGTTCTTGTATTTTAAACCATCTGCAGATTTTGATCAATATCTCAGTAGGAAGAACTGCCAAGTATGACGTTTTATCTGTGGGCATCAGTAACAATCTAATTAGAATTCACCTCACTGAGCTGAACGCATTTCGTTATCCTGAACTGTTATTATGAATTATGGCTAATAATTGTTATTTTTAAGATATCGGAATAACAATTTTTTTTCCAGCCAAATCATTTATCTAAAAGCACAAGTATACGTAAATAATCATCATCAACTAAAAGACTTAAAAATTATTGCAAACAATGAAAGAAGCTCAAGTTTACAGAAAGTGTGTGGTACATTATTTACCATTTAACTCCTTTTCACTGAGTTCTTCACTCCTGCAATTCACAATTAAATTTCGTTGTAAATAGACTAATAAAAGTGATTTAAAGTTAGAATACGGCTGCCTACTTTTCTTCGTCTTGTATTGACTGAGAACCAGGTCCATCTTGGGCAACAGGTTGTTCATTATTGTGCACGCTGTTAAAAAATGTGTTTACAGTTTTCCTGAGACATAATCAAATCTTATAATATATATTCTACCTGGGATATCCAAAAATAAGTTTTAATGCATCATTCTTCTCACCGTTTCCTCGTAAAAAAACCATCAATAGATCTTTGAGTAGCCATTGCAGACTAAGTCAAGATGGTGACCACGTTGGACCACGGAGTCCAGTCGCGTCAAAGGGTAGATCCTTCATGTATGTCTCATCCTGTGCCAAATGTGCTACCCTGCCCTTCTTTTCCACTGATTTTCGATTTTTCTTGTGCTTCTTTCCAAATGATAAGATTTCCGAATTTTTTTTTAAAAATTCCAAAATTCTACTGAGGCAAGTGCCTCGTTTGCCTCATAGTAGTTACGGCCCTGATATGAAGTGGAAAGCAAAATCTTGGAGCCGTTTTGGAGATAATTGCGACAATGTGATTTTTAGAAAATCTCTCATTTTGCTGTCTCCAACGACCCTTCGTAAATAAATTCTTATTCTTTGAGTTTTTAAGATCAAGAGCTGATGTTTGGTGACGTTCTCAAGAAATACCTGAAGATACATATGTTAGCAACTCAACGCACTCCATTGTATGGTATTTTTGCTACGATGCAATGTTTTGCATGCATCAGATTTTGGGTTGATTTTGGAACCTTGTGTAATTGAAGAATGTTAATAGGTCTCCATGTTGTGACCGTAACACTACCACATTCCAACATTATGATTCAATGAAACATAATTATCCTTGTGTGATTTTGTTAAGAAAATTCTATTGATTCATTATATGATTTTGCCATGTGCTGTTTTCATTCACTCTTAGGACAGCACAGCTTATCAGCCTCAAAGAATTTTAATGCAGTGTGATTGATGCATAATAAGAGATTTCATGTGACTGTAAAAAGCTTGTGGCATGAAGACAGACATGACAGGCATTGCAAGGCGAAATTCTAGAAAACATCACAGTTGCAGCAAAGGATACTTACTCCACCAGTCATTAAATCTACTCTGTAGTTTTCAGTCATGCAGGATGGAGATCAGTCTTTCATTATTCATTCATGATGAACTTCAAG
Organism: Telmatactis stephensoni; assembly: GCA_029948255.1. Taxonomy (NCBI): domain Eukaryota; kingdom Metazoa; phylum Cnidaria; class Anthozoa; order Actiniaria; family Isophelliidae; genus Telmatactis; species Telmatactis stephensoni. The sequence continues at coordinate 61,001 of JALIZF010001216.1, forward strand.
AGTTAATGAAAAATTATTGAAAACAAATTAAGAAGAAGTCGGGAAACTCCTTAATATTCCTTGGTGGCGACTTTAATCTTGGAGGAGATATATGCTGGGGAAGTAATACTATTGCAGTAGACAGTCAATACTCTACAGCCTGTGAGGAATTACTTGACTTGTGGTGTACCTATAATTTAAATCACGTTGTGGAAGATCCAACTCGTGACGGGAAAATATTAGATTTGTTCTTCACTTCAAATCCCACCCTTATAAACTTCACAGAAGTCCAATCTGGTTTTGGAGATCATGATATGGTAAGGGTTGAAACTTTACTCTCACCTAGGAGACCAAGACCATCCAAGAGGAAAGTTTTTCTGTTTTCTCAAGGGAACTTTACAGATATGAAATCTGCTACTCTCAAATTTGGCTCATCTTTCCTTCGAGACTTCCATACCAGATCAGTTGAGGAGAATTGGAACATCGTTAAGGCTAAATTAGCCTCTCTTAAGGAGAAGTATATTCCATCTAAGATGAAATCTACCAGATATAATCTTCCTTGATTTAACCCAAGCCTGAAGAGATTGAACAGAAAGATTCAGAGACTGTACATTATGTTCAGAAAAAGTCCAAGACAGTAAGTGATAGGACAAAATATAGGAATACTCGTAAGGTTTATAAGAAACAACTTAATAAGGCATATCATGATTATATCAACAACTTAATTGAAACACCCAGTTCTGATCAACCTAAGAAATTTTGGAGATTTGTTAAATCTAAAAGACAAGATAACATAGGGATTAATACATTAGAGAAAGATAATGCTAATGTATCAGATAATTATGGTAAAGCTAATGTTCTCAATGATTATTTCCATTCTATTTTCACTAAAGAGAAGCTTGATTCTTTACCTAGTTTAGATCCTAGTCTATCATGCCCAAATTTGAACCAAATAATGGTGACATCATTAGGTGTTCAAAAACTCTTAAATAAAGCTAGTGGGCCAGACGGTGTGCCAACCTATATTTTGAAAGAGCTATCACATGAGTTGGCACCCATTCTGGCTTCACTTTTTCAACAGTCATTAGATCAGGGTCAATTGCCAAATGACTGGATTAAAGCTAATGTAGTTCCAATTTTCAAAAAAGGGAAAAGATCTCTAGCAAGCAATTATAGACCAATATCTCTTATTTCAGTAACATCTAAAATACTAGAACATATATGCCATCATATTTGGAAGCACTTGGAAGATCATAATGTGCTTAGTAATTTTCAACATGGTTTTCGCAAGCGGAGGAATTGTGAAACCCAACTTATAATGGCAATACATGATCTAGTTAGTGCAATGAACTCCAAGAAACAGGTTGATGCCTTTATATTAGATTTCTCTAAAGCTTTCGATAGAGTACCTCATAAGAGGTTGCTCTATAAACTAAGTCATTATGGAATTCGATTCGGGGCAGTCTACTATCCTGGATCCGAGTGTTTCTTACTAACTAAGAGAACACAGAATGTAGCTTTGGAGGGTGTTTTGTCAAACCAATGTGCTGTTACATCGGGTGTCCCTCAAGGCACGGTTCTAGGGCCGTTACTGTTCCTGATTTACATTAATGACTTACCCTTATGTATTTCATCAACAATGAGATTGTTTGCAGATGACTGTTTTCTGTACCGTAGCATAAACAATCCAGTTGACTGTCAAAATATACAGAAGGATTTAGATGCTTTAGCTAAATGGGAGAAAGATTGGCAAATATCATTTAATGTTGATAAATGCCATACCATCCGTTTTTCCACTAAAAAATCTAGTATAGATACTATATATACCCTTAATAATCACGTTCTGACTAGAGTTCATCACCACTCATACTTAGGTGTTATTCTTTCTGAAGATCTTAAATGTTCAGAACATATAGCACATATAACATCAAGTGCCAAGCAAACTCTTGGTGTAATTAGGAGGAATTTTAGAAATGTCTCTGTAGAGTGTAAATCCAAGCTCTATAATAGCTTAGTTAGGCCTTGAATATGCAAATTCTGCCTGGTATCCATATTTACAAAAAGATATACATCGTCTTGATATGATCCAACATTCAGCAGCTAGGCTTTGTTTTAATAATTATTCAAGAGAACCAGGAGTAGTAACTGATATGTTAGATAAATTGAAGTGACCATGCCTTGAAGGAAGAAGAATTATCTCTCGATTGTCAATGTTTCATCATTGTTTATCGTACTGTAGATATCGATAGAGATCTGCATCTTACTCCCTTACCTCGTACTTCAAGAAGTGGTAACTCCAAAACCTTTTTAAGACCACAAACTGTAATCAACATGCAAATAGCTTTTTCCGTGGTCAATTAATCAATGGAATAGACTTCCAGGTGATATTGTTAATATAGATAATAAGGCCACACTACGTGACCATCTTATTGAAACCAGGAAGTGGTTTTGATCTTTTTATTTATTATATATATATATATATATATATATATACAATTTTAATTCTTATCATTCTTATCCATTTATTATTTATATTTGTATATATTTTCATTGTATTTATTTATATTGATGTGATGCGTTGATACGCTTTATCAATTAATAAAGTAGAAGTAGAAGTAGAAGTTTGAAATATAAAGATTTTTTTTTTTATGTATGCTTTATATACTTAGTTATTTATATATATATATATTAGAGTTAGCGTGATAACTTTTATAGTTTTTGCTGACAAATAAAATGTAGATGTAGCTGTAGATGTAGGGGCAGAGATGGCTCGTCGTGCGCTTGTTGACACGACCACGGCAGAATACAAGATTTTAATGTAGCTTTTATACAGGGGACATTTTCGACGAATACATCCGCCTCGTTATATATGGGAGTACCCCCCAGGTATTAATCTAAACCAAAGACCAAACCAGATTGAACTTTGATTATACCAAGGAAAGAACGATTTGAAATCCTCCGCTTTTCTTTCGATCTTTTACTTATTTTCTCTTTTTTAGTTCATTCGCTCCGTCATACCCATTTTTGTTTCTTTTCCTCTATTCATCTGAAAAATTGATTTTCCATCATTCGATCCATAAATTCATTCGTTCATTTTTCCTTTCTGACTTCCTTTACTTTCCTTTGCTTTTTTTCATTTCATATTTTTCTCATTCTTTTCCCACGACACAGGGATCCCATAACAAGGATCTCTTTTCCAATTCCAATTCCCACTTCATCCATTCAATTTTCATTTCTGCTTTCCTTTCTTTCTTTTCTCTTTCTCATTTGTAAGTTATTTCTTTTTTTAAGTTTGTTTTTGGTTCCCACTAATTGGCAAAAGAAATCCGAACAACTATTGTCTTTGTTTTCTGTTTTGTTTTTCCTTCTTACCTTCTCTCTTACCCAAGCGCGCTCTGCAGTTTTTCTGTTCATTTTTCTTTCTTTTCTCTCTGTTCCCCCCCCCCTCTTTTGAGAGTTTCGTTGTTGTTGTTGTTGTTCTCTCTCCTATCTTCGCCGAGAAATGACCAAAAAAACCCTAAAGATTGCTGTTAAAGCGGCAAATCTGAAAGATGGTACATCAAAGGGGTCTTAGTAGACAAGACCCCTTTTGTGTTGACACCCCTCATATTGTTACTATAACCAACTAAGATGACCGATTCTCGAACTAAAGGGCGATAACAGCCTGTGTTTTGCAGCATGAATGCAAAGTATGAGACATTCGGTGATTTTGAGTTGATCTAGAGAGAGTTCCAAGGAAACGCCAAATTAAGTGTACAAGGCTACTATAACCAACCAAGATGACCGATTCTCGAGCTAAAAGGCGATCACGGCCTGTGTTTTGCAGCATTAATGCAAGGTATGAGACATTCGGTGATTTTGTGTCGATCTAGAGAGAATGCCAAGGAAACGGCGAATTAAAGTATACAACAATTATTGTTACTATAACCAACCAAGATGACCGATTCTCGAGCTAAAGGGCGATCACAGCCTGTGTTTTGCAGCATGAATGCAAAGTATGAGACATTCGGTGATTTTGAGTTGATCTAGAGAGAGTTCCAAGGAAACGCCAAATTAAGTGTACAAGGCTACTATAACCAACCAAGATGACCGATTCTCGAGCTCAAAGGCGATCACGGCCTGTGTTTTGCAGCATTAATGCAAGGTATGAGACATTCGGTGATTTTGTGTCGATCTAGAGAGAATGCCAAGGAAACGGCGAATTAAAGTATACAACATGAGGAATGACAACACAAAAGGGGTCTTAAAGGTTGACCATAAGATAGGCTGTAACGCACGGTGCGCAAGTCGACCCCGTTTTGGCATTCTCAGCGCTACAACCATAGCTGGTCCAAGGAAAAACACTGTACGCGTCCAAACATGCATCCCATAATGCATTTCTTCCGCTGGATCAGATACAGCGGAAGAAAAGGATTATGGGCATCCATGAAAAATTGGACAGCACCCATCCCCTACTCTTAGTCTTAGAAATTTCTTATAAGTGCCGAGACCCCCTCGCTAACAGGTCCCAGACGGCACCGATTGCCTTCTTTACAGTTCAAAACTCGCCGAAATGGCCTTGTTGGCTTGGGGGATGCATCACAGAACGACCAGAGAAGCCTCAATACTCCGGAGATCACAGTTGAACCTTGTCGCCGTAATTACTGTGACTCGTTCTTCGTAAAGTCGCTTCCCACTCCTGAGTTCTTCCAGGAGTTTGTCTCCGCCGTCTTTCCTTGCTTAATGATGCAAGTCAAGCGACTTCTGTGCTACAAAATGACTCGAAAAAGCACTTAGAAGCTGAATTCAGGCCACGATCAGTACGCTCACCAAACGTAAACCCTAGAATTCGTCAGGCGTCACTGGATAAGTGAGCCTTCAGTCTTCTAGAACAGCACCAAATTGACAGTTACCTTGACAACTATTGTTTCTCTTTCCCGTTTTTTTTTTTTTTCTTTTTCTTCTCTCTTTTTCTGTTTCACAAACACATTTTTTTCTGTTTTTCTTTCTTTTCTCTTTCTCATTTGTTAGTTATTTCTTTTTTTAAGTTTGTTTTTGGTTCCCACTAATTGGCAAAAGAAATCCGAACAACTATTGTCTTTGTTTTCTGTTTTGTTTTTCCTTCTTACCTTCTCTCTTACCCAAGCGCGCTCTGCAGTTTTTCTGTTCATTTTTCTTTCTTTTCTCTCTGTCCCCCCCCTCTTTTGAGAGTTTCGTTGTTGTTGTTGTTGTTCTCTCTCCTATCTTCGCCGAGAAATAACCAAAAAAACCCTAAAGATTGCTGTTAAAGCGGCAAATCTGAAAGATGGTACATCAAAGGGGTCTTAGTAGACAAGACCCCTTTTGTGTTGACACCCCTCATATGTATATACATATAATATTATAAATTTAAATTTTATTACTTATTTATTTATCAATTATTTATATATTATTATATTTAATTGTTTTATATCAATGTGATGCGTTCATACGCTTTATTGATTAATAAAGTAGAAGTAGAAGTCTTATCACAAGGCGATCCTTCACAACAGATCCAATCAAAGTGTGATCACGTATAACGGCATCACTGGAAATACTCCAGAAGAAAAAGCGGAGTTATTTAATTCCTATTTTACATCAGTTTTCCTGCCAAGAAAAGATGTAAACACAAGCTGTTGCGTATTCAACAATAAATAGACCAAGGTGGCGGCTCACTGTACTTTATTTTACATGTGCTTTTGTAACCTCGTTTTTATGTTACACACAGGTAGTCCAGTAATAACAAAATCGATTACAAAGGAACTCCAATACTACAATTCCCTCCCTTACGATTCAACAACTACGGGTAACACTAGGTACAAGTACAGCGATGTAACAAAACAACAATAGCTTTAAGTTCAGTGTTCATAGTTCTTTTTCTAACGTAATATTTAGTGTTCAAAGTCACTCCTTAAATCTTGTAGGGGTACGCACAACTCTTCCAGACCGGGTGGTCTTGCAGGGTGTAGGGGGTGATACATCATCCATGGGGGTGGGCTGCTCTGAAACTGCTTCCGATTCTGCTCCCGATGCTTGGTCAACCTCTTGATTACTTGGTAGTGGCTCCGATGAAGTCTCGCGCACCTCCACGACCTCAGATACTTCAGCAGAAGGAACTACAGGCTGTACACCGATAGGTTGGGGGTCAGCTTCACCATCAACTTGATCAGTCGACCTTGCTCAAAGTTGATCTACGTGTCATTTCCACTTCATATTCCTCGCTTTGACCAAGTAGAGCGCGGGACCCTTCTCCTCTAGAATCTCGCCAAGTACCCACTTGGGACCGCCTAAAAAGTTGCGCACCCACACCTTATCTCCAGTGTGGAAAAACTTGGGAGACTTGGTCTCATGTACTAACAGCTTCTTGTCAACAGTTCTCTTTACATCAGGTCTCAAGAGGTCGAGTCGTGTTCGCAGGTTCCGCCCAAAAAGAAGCTGAGCTGGACTCTGCTCTGTAGTTGCATGAGGGGATGTACGATACGCCAACAGGAATCTGTCCAGCTTGTGCTGCATGTCACGATCACTTTGATCAGCTTTAACTGCATGCTTGAAACTTTGTACTAACCGTTCGGCTAGTCCGTTGGTAGACGGATGATATGGCGCTCCCATGATGTGATGAATACCATTCATCTTCATGAATTTGCTAAATGCACCCGAGGTGAACTGTGGGCCATTGTCAGATACGACCTACTGAGGAAAACCCATTCTAGCAAACAATGATCTTAGGGTTGAAATGGTTTCTTCAGCAGAAGTGTTTCTCATCAGAACTACTTCCGGCCATTTGGTACTTGCATCCACTACAACTAGCAGCATTTTACCTTGGAAGGGGCCAGCAAAGTCAACGTGCAGACGTTGCCAAGGCTGTGCTGGATACTCCCATCGGTGAAGTGGTGCAGGTGCTGGGCTGTTTGCAACCTGCTGACAACCAACGCAGCTCTTCACTAGCTCTTCGACGTCCTTGTCGAACCCAGGCCACCAGACATAACTGCGTCCCAGTCCCTTCATTTTGACCATTCCGAGGTGTCCCTCGTGCAAGGTGTCCAGGACTCTGTTTCTCAGCTTAGTGGGAACTATAACTCGGCTACCCCACATCAGAACTCCGTTGTGGATGGCTATCTCATGCTTGCATGTCGCATAAGGTTTGAGGTCTGGGCACTCCTTGTAAGAGTCCCAGCCATCTTCCACTCTCTTAACTACTTGGGAAAGACAGAGATCATTTCTGGTCTCTCGTCTCAGTTCCTTTTCATTCACAGGGAGACACTCTATGACTGCAGTGTAGAAACAGTCAACATCATCTGGTTGATCATTTGGTGCTACCAGCCGAGGGAGTCTCGACAATCCATCACAGTTAGCATGCTCCTTCGTACCACGGTGTTCAATGTCGCCAAGAAAGAGACACCATCTTTGAAGTCTAGCTGCACTGGTGACTGGTACTGCCTTCTTGGGGTCCATAATAAACTTCAGCGGCTTGTGATCCGTTATTAGTGTAAAGTGGCGCCCTTCCAAGTAAGACTGGGATTTCTTGACTCCCCAGACTATTCCCAGCGCTTCTTTTTCGATTTGAGCATATTTCTTTTCTGTAGCACTTAGTGATCTAGATGCATAGGCAATGGGTCTTTCGCTTCCGTCCGGCATTTGGTGGGACAGGACGGCACCCAAGCCATATGACGAACTGTCCGTTGCAACGATGACAGGATAATCTGGGTCAAAGTGAGTGAGAACACGGTCTTCTGCCAACATGTCTTTGACCTTTTGAAAGCTGGCTTGCTCATCATCTCCCCATTTCCACTTCTGGTCTTTGGACAACAAATGATTCAGTGGACCAAGATGCGTAGACAGATCTGGTAGAAAACGAGCGTAATACTGAATCATTCCTAAGAATGAGCGTAGCTGAGAAACATCCTGCGGTGCTGGCATCTCAACTATGGCTTTTACCTTCTTGGGCAACTGCTTGAGTCCTGCCGAGGATATGATATGTCCACAGTACTCCACTGAATCTTGGAAGAAGCTACACTTGTCCTTGTTAGCCTTCAGTCCATTTTCTTCTAGTCTACACAGTACTTGGTCGATCAGCTTCAGGTGCTCTTCTTTTTCTTTCCCTGATATGATGATGTCATCGATGTAACATTGCACTCCTTCGATGCCTTGCAGGACTTGGTCCATGGCCCTCTGCCACAGGGCCGGTGCTGATGCTATTCCGTAAGGTAAACGTTGGTACTGGTACAGGCCACGATGAGTGTTAATGGTAACGTAAGGCTTTGATGCTTCATCTACTTCCATTTGCAGATATGCTTGTTTCAGGTCGATCACTGAGAAGATCTTTCCTCCGTTCAAACTAGCATAAATATCTTCAATGCGAGGCAATGGGTATACATCAATCTCCAAGTAGGGATTGACAGTCACTTTAAAATCTCCGCACACTCTAACACTACCATCCTTTTTAATGGGTTTGACAATAGGAGCTGCCCATTCACTGTGAGTCACCTTCTTAATGATACCTTCAGCTTCTAATCTCTCCAGCTCTTTCTCTACAGCTTGTTTACGAGCCAAAGCTACGGGCCTTGGCTTCCAGAATTGTGGCCTTGCATCACCTTTGAGGGCGAACTTAGCTTTGATGTCCTTCAGATGACCAAGGTCCTCAGTGAAGACTGTCTCGTGGCGATCCAGTACATCTTTTAGTTGCAAGCTTGAGGGGTTGGTGTCCAATTTCAGCACTTGCCAATCCAGAACAATGCGTCTCAACCACTCCCGTCCAAGGAGAGATGGACCACGCCCTTGGACCACGTACAGGGGGAGCTTTACTACTTGTCCCTGGTATTCAACAGTAACGTTACACACACCACGTGGCTTGACAGACTCTCCAGTGTATGTTCTTAGTTGAAGGTTGGTACTCTCTATTGGGAGATTTCGCAGGTGCTCTTGGTAGTCGATTTCGCTGATAACTGACACTGCTGAGCCGGTATCCACTTCCATCTTGAATTCTTTGTTCTCCAAGGTTAAGCTGACAATCATTGGCTTCCTCCTTTCTGTGGTAGTCAGATGGTACATCTCGGGCAGGTTATCCTCTTCATCGCTACACGTCTGCAAGGCATGGACTCCAGGTTGTCTCTTCGTAAGAGCGTAACATGCCTTCTTTATGTGCCCCACCTTACCACAATGGTGACACTTTTCTTTCTTGAATTTACACTGCTTTGGGTCATGTTGTTCACCACAGCGATAGCAACTTTGCTCTGATGGTTTAGTGTTTTGCTCTCGTTCATGCTCAGGCTTCTTAGGTACCTTAACATTCTTAGGTTTTTGCTTTGGCTTGCCCTTTGGCTTGCTAGTAGACAACACGTGTACTTTTGCATTGGGTTCAGAGTCTCCTTTTAAGGCATTGACATCTAAGCTTGCCTGTTCGTGAGCAATACACTTAGCCACAGCTTTGTCAAATGTTAAATCTTCTAACTTTTCTTTTAACAGATCTCTAAGCATCTTGTCGTCGCGAATCCCCGACACTAGGCGATCTCGCAAACGCTTGGTTCACATGGCGTCGCTGAATTTGCACTCGCTTGCCAAATGCTTCAAAACAGCAACATAATCTTTAACGGACTCACCGTTACGTCGGTGTCTGTTGTCAAAGTCAAATCTAGCCACTCTGGCTGACTTCTCGGGTTTTACGTGAGCCTTGAGGCGTTGGACAATCGTGTCATACGTTGTCTCTTTATCTGAAAGTTTGTTCGGCATCAACAAATCTTTCACAAGCTGGTATGTCTCCGGCGATAGATTCGCCAACAGGATCGCTTTCTTCTTCTCCGCGTCCTTGACATTATTTGCAAGAAAGTAGAATTCAAGTTGTTCAGTGTAGGTTTCCCAGTCGGCTCCTTTGGTGAATTTCGTGAGTTTTCCGTAGCAAGCAGTCTGTCGCTTGTCTTCGTCATCCGGCATTTTCGCTGACTTTACGGCTGTATTTTAGCTCCTTGATTTCCCAATTTGAACTACGTGACTTTACGAAACTCCAACGGTCAAAACTTGATTCAACAATCCCATCCTCGTCGCCAAATTGTTGTGTATTCAACAATAAATAGACCAAGGTGGCGGCTCACTGTACTTTATTTTACATGTGCTTTCGTAACCTCGTTTGTATGTTACACACAGGTAGTCCGGTAATAACAAAATTGATTACAAAGGAACTCCAATACTACACAAGCTTTTCTGCGAAATCCAGTATGCTAATTTCTGACATGCATATTGGCATAGACATTGTTGCCAAATATCTGAACGATCTAGATACTACAAAGGCGTGCGGGCCAGATGGAATCCCTCCTCGTTTGCTTAAAGAATGTAGTAAACAAATCGCTCCTAGTTTTTGTTCTCTATTCAATAAATCGATTGACACTTGCAAATTCCCTACTGAATGGAAGAAAGCTATCATCACACCAGTATTTAAAAAGGGCAAGAAAGAGCTCGCAGAGAACTATAGACCGATTTCGCTTTTGCCTGTGATTAGCAAAGTGATGGAAGGCTGCGTATATCAGGTCTTGGATGAACATCTTCGAAGTATGATCAGCTCCTGTCAATTTGGCTTCATCAGAAATCGTTCCTGTGTTACACAACTTCTTTCTGTTCTGCACAATATTGGTCAAAACCTGGACAAGAACATTCAGACAGATATAACATACTTAGATTTTGTGAAAGCGTTCGATTCAGTGGACCATGGAATATTGTTAAAAAAGTTGGAATGTTACGGCGTGACTGGATCTCTGCTAAAGTGGTGCAAAGATTATTTACATGAAAGAATGCAATGAGTGTTAGTGGATGGGTCAGCTTCTCAGTGGTCAACTGTAACTTCCGACATGCCCCAAGGGAGCATTCTCGGCCCCTTATTTTTTGTTGTGTTCATTAACGATCTCCCAGATTCTGTTACAAATGTAAACACAGCCATCTATGCCGATGACACAAAGCTCTATAAAGCAATTCGATCATCCAGCCCCTCCCCTGCTCTAAATAATGACCGGTCCCTTAGTCTTAGAAATTTCTTATAAGTGCCGAGCCCCCCTCGCTAACAGGCCCCAGACGGCACCGATTGCCTTCTTTACAGTTCAAAACTCGCTGAAATGACCTTGTTGGCTTGGGGAATGCATCACAGAACGACCAGAGAAGCCTCAATACTCTGGATATCACAGTTGAACCTTGTCGCCGTAATTACTGTGACTCTTTCTTCGTAAAGTCGCTTCCCACTCCTGAGTTCTTCCAGGAGATTGTCTCTTCATTGTCTCGTCGTCTTTTCTTGCTTGATGATGCAAGTCAAGCGACTTCTGTGCTACAAATGACTCGAAAAAGCACTTAGAAGCTGAATTCAGGCCACGATCAGTACGCTCACCGAACGTAAACCCTAGAATTCGTCAGGCGTCACTGGATAAGTGAGCCTTCAGTCTTCTAGAACAGCACCAAATTGACAGTTACCTTGACAACTATTGTTTCTCTTTCCCGTTTTTTTTTTTTTCTTTTTCTTCTCTCTTTCTCTGTTTCACAAACACATTTTTTCTGTTTTTCTTTCTTTTCTCTTTCTCATTTGTTAGTTATTTCTTTTTTTAAGTTTGTTTTTGGTTCCCATTAATTGGCAAAAGAAATCCGAACAACTATTGTCTTTGTTTTCTGTTTTGTTTTTCCTTCTTACCTTCTCTCTCACCCAAGCGCGCTCTGCAGTTTTTCTGTTCATTTTTTTTTTCTTTTCTCTCTGCCCCCCCCTCTTTTGAGAGTTTCGTTGTTGTTGTTGTTGTTCTCTCTCCTATCTTCGCCGAGAAATGACCAAAAAAATCCTAAAGATTGCTGTTAAAGCGGCAAATCTGTAAGATGGTACATCAAAGGGGTCTTAGTAGACAAGACCCCTTTTGTGTTGTCACCCCTCATATGTATATAATCAAATGTGCTTAGAGTTTGTTAGTAGTAAGGACAGACGTTTGTACCGGGCGACACTCCCCTACTCTTATGCGAATAGTTCAACAGGTTTCTTTAATGTCCCCCACATACAGGTTAAGGAAGGGATGGGAGACAGGCCTACGGTTTAAAGTCCTTATCCGAGAAGACCTGAAGGTCTAACCATTTGCAGATGTAATTACAAAGGCAGCACCTTCTCCTCAGTTATTTTAAGACCCTGAGTGTTGGTCCGGCCGGGCTTGAACCCACGACCTCCCGCACAAGAGACCGATGCTCTACCAACTGAGCCAACTGGGCGGAAAATGGTCAATCCCGCAATCCCGCACGAAAAATTCGAAAATACCACAATCCCGCACGAAAAAATGGTCAATCCCGCATGAAAAATTCGAAAATACGGCTCACCAGACAAAAGATTTGAAATACCACTCCCACGGGATCTCACGCGCAGAAACATGAATCACAGAAACATGAAGTTTTCTATCGAGCGCCAGAAACAAAATCCCGCATCTCGCAGGCCTCAAAAATACCGCATTGCCGCAATTTCAAATCGTTTTTCCCGTAATACCACAGCTCAAAAAAGAAAATACCGCAATACCGCACAAAGAAATGGTCAATCCCGCAATCCCGCAAACCCCTAGGACCCCCTCAATATAAATGTATGAATTGTAAAATTGCTTTTTCGGCAATCTCTCGTTGCTGGCCATCGAGAGAAAGCCATAGTTGTTGACTTGTCTTGAATTAATGAAAAGAGATATCTGAGAAACATGTTAGAGCACCCTCCACCCTTTAAAATGAATTAAACAAGAAGAAAATCCCATTTTTGCAAGCTTTGTTGGCTTTCTGAGCCAGCGATTTTCAGCGGACTTCGCATCTAAAACTACAACTGCGCATGTCAATTCAAGATGGCGGACATCAAAATATTAAGCAGATTTGATGAACTTTCCTTGGGATTTTTGAACGAACTGCAAGAATTTGGAGATGACAACAACTGAATCCCTGTTAAGTGAGTTCTAAACTACATATTCGAGTAGTTAAATTTTAGTGCCCGAACCATGGCAGCGGAACTGAACGATAATCAGTCACAGAATACGGCCTATAGTTAGACTGGCATGAAGGGTCTACCTATGACTGGGGCGTTTTGGCACATACACAGCACTGGACTCAACACCAACGTAACGAACGCGGCTGTAGCCACAAAAAAGCAATCAAACAAACAAACTATCTATCAAGAAAAATTACGTTTCTTTTCAGGAATATAAATACTGGGAAAGGAGGAACCATTTATTTAGGGATTATTGATGAGGGCAAAGTGAAAGGAATTCTGCATGATTACCAGGTTAGAGTAATTGTGACTCACAACAGGTTCCTCTAGAGCATGCCAATGGCAAGATATTCAACAAGTATGGTTGAAATGCTAAATATACATATTTATAATCAAACTTTACTTAGTGAAGAGTACAAATAACACTGGAAACAAGTAGAAATATCTCGCGATATTTGTATTGTAGGAAACCAGTCTAAATATGTTCCATACTATTATGTAAAGGCTGATATTCATCCATTATCCACTAAATAATTTCCTCATAAAGGAAGTCTTTAATGGTCCTTGGGAGTAGCAAACTTTCCACTTTATCTTTCCTATATGTTGCAATGTCATATTGATTTGCTGCTGACAGTTCTTGTAAATTTATTGGCCTCTTGAATTCATAAACTCTGATGGCGTTCCATCTGGCGTAATTATATACACTAACTTATATACATATGTTTTGTTAAATATACATATCTTTTCTTAAATATACACTTATCATTAAAATAACCTTCCTTGGGACTACATATTTGACGTATTTTAATTGTTAGCTCAGAGGGAATGTTACCAGCTGATACAATGACATGTCTAATGCTTCCTTCAGTAAATGATTCCAGTATAATGATCTCATATTTAGTTGCAATGAGCATATTTTCTCCATGAAAAGCAAGGCCAACTACTTTTTTGCCATTAACATGTTATTTTGTTCATTTACAGTGGACATAGCAGTGTGCTATTTTTACTCTCTCTTCCTCAGCTATATGCAAAAAAAAAATATTAATTCAACTGTCTACTTTGAATTAAATCGTAACAGCAAGTCAAACTGTTTTTTTTTTACGTGTATCATGTTTTTTTCGTGACATATAAAGCATGGAACATATTTAGACTGGTTTCCTACAATACAAATATCGCGAGATATTTCTACTTGTTTTCAGTGTTATTTGTACTCTTCACTAAGTAAAGTTTGCATTTTTTATGTCATCTACGCACAGTGATCTTTGTAAAATCTGTGAGGAGTACAGACGATAAAAGCCGAATATACAACAAGCAGCAATCCTGCTACTACTGCCAACAGCTTGTTTCAAAAATTGCAAGGCACCTAGAGGTTGTCCACTATAAGGAAGCAGAGGTGGCCGAGGCACTTGCGCATCCCAAAAAATCCAAATAAAGAAAAAATGCCCTGAAAGCCTTTCGCCTCTTCGTTCCCTTCGTTCTCGGCTACGCCTCGTGTCCCTAAGCTTGCTTTTCTCTTGCTCTGCATCTTCCATCGTGTTTATATCACAGAACAGAGACATGTGCGTGCGTTTTATATTCCTTAATTACAGATTGCTTTTGTCTCATTAATGTCCCCACTTTGTTGAGTGAATGCTATTTCTCCAGATGTCTTTAATTCTATATTGTCTGTGGTCAATACATTTATCTTTCAGCATTTACATATTGCTTTTATGCCATATGTCCCCACTTTGTTGAGTGAATGCTATTTCTCCAGATCTCTTTAATTCTATATTGTCTGGGGTCAATACATTTATCTTTCAGCATTTACATATTGCTTTTATCCCATAATGTCCCCACTTTGTTGAGTGAATGCTATTTTTCCAGATCACTTTAATTCTATATTGTCTGTTGTCAAAACAGTTGTCTTTCAGCATTTAGAGATTGCTTTTGTCTCATTAATGTCCCCACTTTGTTGAGTGAATGCTATTTCTCCAGATCACTTTAATTCTATATTGTCTGTGGTCAATACATTTATCTTTCAGCATTTACATATTGCTTTTATCCCATAGTGTCCCCACTTTGTTGAGTGAATGCTATTTCTCCAGATCTCTTTAATTCTATATTGTCTGTGGTCAATACAGTTATCTTTCAGCATTTAGAGATTGTTTTTGTCTCATTAATGTCCCCACTTTGTTGAGTGTGTTATGTTGTTATTATGTGGGTTCCCTGTGGTGCCTAACCGCTAGGCCTGATGGGATACTCGACTCTTCACCACGAGGACACGAGTTTATCTAGTTGTTATTTGTTCGTTAATTTGTAAAGAACTAAGCGCTGAATAAAGGCCCATTTCACCGTCCATCCATGGACACAACAACTGGCGATGAGGATCCACAATCCAACGAACTGTGAGTATATTCCATGCTATTCCTGGTGCCAAAACAGACCAATTGAAATCCAACATGGCCACCAAGGTCATTGGCTCGATTGAACCATTCAATGAAAAGCTAGAATAGTTTGCTGCCTACACAGAACGACTAGAAATGTACTTCGAAATCAATGAAATTGAAGAGGACAAGAAAAAAGCGGCCTTGCTCAGTTTGATCGGCCCTCAAACGTATAATTTGCTTCGGGGACTAACATCCCCAGACAAACCCAAAGAGAAAACGTTCGATGAACTAATAACACTCCTCCAGAGTCACTTGTCTCCCAAACCCTTCAAAATAGCGGAGAGGTATCGTTTTTACCTACGTTCCCAGAAAGAAACCGAAAATACAGCTGAATTCATTGCATCATTAAAACAAATGACTGAACACTGTAACTTTGGTGCATTTCTATCCCAGGCCCTGCGTGATCGTTTTATGTGTGGGTTGTCCAACTCATCCATTCAAAAGAAGCTCTTATGTGAACATGACCTCACATTGGAAAAAGCTTTAACCATCGCAACAGCCATGGAACAAGCCACTAAAGATGCAAATGAGATCCATAAACCTCCTGACACACCCTCCACTACACAACGTCAAGAAGTCTTCAAAGTAACCCAAACTCCTCAACACTGTCTTAGCTGTGGGAAGCCAGGCCACCCACAAAAGAGTTGCCGATTCTACAATGCCACGTGCCATTGGTGCAACAAACGAGGACACATTGCTTCAGTCTGTCGCTCCACCCCAACAAACAAGCCGCCCACTCGCAGGATAAATACCCACTCTCTCAAGGAAGATCAAGACCAGGATGATGAGTCTGACTTGCCATGCCTACACATTTTCAATTCTGGAAGGGAGACAAACCCCCCAATCCTGGTCAATGTGTGCATCCAAGGAAAACCACTGGAAATGGAATTAGACACTGGCTCATCCGTCTCCGTGATACCACTGTCTGTCTACGAGACCCACTGCGCTCAAATGCAACTCCAAGATACCAATGTCAAGCTGCGAACATATGGTAACGAAAGAATCACGCCCATTGGAATTGTGACGCCTGAGGTGAAATATGGCGTCCAATGCCACAAGGCCCAGTTATTTGTGGTGGATGGCCCCAAAGTTCCCCTCTTTGGTCGCTCCTGGCTACAACTTTTCAAGTTGGACTGGCCTTCGATCAAACTCCTCAGAGAGACTACTGGAGATCATGAAATAGCACGCTTAATAGAAAGTTACAGCGATGTCTTCAGTGACCAACTTGGCACCTTCAAGGGACCACCAGCGAAGTTGCACATGCGAGAGGGTGCCATCCCAGTGCACCAAAAATTTCGCTCAGTTCCATTCTCAATTCGCCCAAAAGTTGAGGCTGAGCTGGAGGAGTTGGAAAAACAGGGAATAATATCACCTGTCACTCATAGTGAATGGGCCACCCCAGTGGTCCCAGTGGTCAAGAAGAATGGCTCCATCCGCCTGTGCGGTGACTACAAGGTGACAGTGAACCCTAACCTAGTGACCGACACATACCCACTACCAACCCTAGATGATCTCCAGGAGAAGATGAATGGGGGGTGTCTATTCTCAAAGCTCGACCTATCCAAGGCTTACTCTCAGATCCCAATACATGATGAATCCAAGCAGTACACTACCTTGAACACTCATAAGGGACTATATGCCTACAATCGTCTCCCTTTCGGGGTCTCCTCAGCAGCTGCCATCTCCCAACGCAACATGGACTTAGTGTTCCGTGATATGGCCCATGTCCTGTGCTACCAGGATGACATACTTGTAACAGGAAGCAGTCGTGACGACCACGTACTCAACCTCATCATGTACTACAACGCCTTCAGCAGCATGGCTTAACAGTCCAGTCTGAAAAGTGTGAATTCCTACAACCATCCCTGAAGTACTTGGGTCACCTCATCGATAGCAGCGGCATACACCCCCTCCATGACAAAGTGGAAGCGATAAAAGCAGCACCAACACCAAAGGATGTGGCCCAACTGAGATCGTTCCTTGGCCTAGTCAACTACTACCAAAAGTTTCTCCCAAACCTGTCTGAAACCCTCCACCCACTCCACCAGCTACTCCAGAAAGGAGCAAGATGGGAATGGTCAACTTCATGCCAAAAGTCTTTCAACAGGGTCAAGTCGATGATCTCTGCTGACAGTGTCCTTGCACCATATGATCCAAAACTACCACTTATACTTGATTGTGATGCATCTGCCTATGGGCTTGGTGCAGTCTTGTCACACCGCTTCCAGGATGGGTCAGAAAGGCCAATCGCCTTTGCCTCCCGAACCCTCAGCAGAAGTGAACAGAACTATGCTCAAATAGAAAAGGAGGCCTTATCTATAGTGTTTGGTGTGACAAGGTTTCACATACATCTACATGGGAGGAGATTCACCCTGAGAACAGACCACCAACCTCTGATGACAATCCTTGGTCCCAAGAAAGGAATTCCCCCAATTGCTGCCATGCGAATGCAGCGGTGGGCGACCAAGCTGAGTGCGTACAACTACGAAATACAGTACCGTTCCTTAGGTGAACATGCCAATGCTGATGCCATGTCTCGCCTCCCTTGGCACATCCAACAGCTCCACAGAAGACTTAGCCGATACCTTTCAGATTGAACAACTGGAAGGACTGCCAGTCACAGCAGAAATTGTGAGACAACACACTGCCAATGACCCAACTCTACAGAGGGTGTATGCCTTGGTGCGGCATGGCCCTCAAGGCAAAGTCACAGACACTGAGCTCCAACCATACTGCCGTCTGCTCTCCGAACTGTCCTTAAACTGAGGATGCATCATGCGAGGTCACCGGGTGATAGTGCCAAACACCCTTCAGGCTCAAATACTAAATGAGCTCCATGAAGGCCACTTAGGCGTAGTCAAGATGAAAGAGATGGCCCGCAACTACATATGGTGGCCCAGGCTTGACCAAGACATCGAAGCCCTTGCTAGGAGCTGTGTCTCATGCAACAGCATTCGAAACTCACCTCCTGCACAGCGTCATCCTTGGCAGTTTCCTTCTGCACCATGGGAGAGGATTCACATAGACTTTGCTGGACCCCTTGACAACTTATACTTCCTACTAGTGATTGACGCATACTCTAAGTGGCTGGAAATAGTCCCAATGCGCACAATCACGGCATCAGCCACGATCCAAGCAATGCGAGACATCTTTGCAAGGCTCGGCATACCAAGCACACTGGTGAGTGACAATGGTCCCCAACTCACGTCATCCCAATTCACAGAGTTCCTGAGTAAGAATGGTGTAAAGCATATCACCACAGCACCCTACCATCCTGCAAGCAATGGACAAGCAGAGAGATACGTGCAGACCTTCAAGCAAGCATATGCAGCTGGACGGGGAACCACATCTCAGAGGATCACCAACTTACAATACAGGAATGCTCCCAACGGGACCACAAGGCACTCACCTGCACAACTCATGTTGGGACGACGCCTCCGAACCCGCCTTGACCTGGTCAACCCAAATGATGCTTCCCGCCATCACAGAGAAGAACAGCCAAAGGTCTCACAGAAGCGCTGGTTCCCCTCAGGAAAGGAGGTCTGGTGACGGGACTTCTCCAGGAGTAGTCGAAAATGGTCTGCTGGGACAGTGGTCGCCCCAATCGGAAATTCCATGTATGAGGTGCAGTCGCAGTCCTTTCCAGACTGCACCTTACGTCGACATGTTGACCAACTACTCCACAGGGATATCCCTCCAGTCCAGTCCCAAGCTCCCCAACCCACTGCCATCTGTGCCCCAGAGGTTCACTCCGACCCTGATCCCACCAACGCAGAACAAGAGCTGGCAGAAGCTGCGTCTCCACCAACCGCACCTACGATTGCTGACCCTCCTCCTGATGCAGCCACCACAACACTTCCAAGCCCTGAGCTAGGCCCAAGAAGATCGTCGCGAGCTACCAAGGGCATTCCGCCAAATAGGCTGGACTTGTGAACTCATGAATTTGACTTATAAACATTGACTTTATTCGTTGTAAGGGGGGAGGAATGTTATGTTGTTATTATGTGGGTTCCCTGTGGTGCCTAACCGCTAGGCCTGATGGGATACTCGACTCTTCACCACAAGGACATGAGTTTATCTAGTTGTTATTTGTTCGTTAATTTGTAAAGAACTAAGCGCCGAATAAAGGCCCATTTCACCGTCCATCGACGGACACAACAGAGTGAATGCTATTTCTCCAGATCTCATAAATTCTATATTGTCTGTGGTCAATACATTTATCTTTCTATGTTCTTTTGGGCATACAGCTTGATAAGGAATAGGAATACGAGAAGGCTTGTCATTTTGTTTTTTAATAGGATATTTCGGCCTTCATCCGAAGGCCATCTACAGCATTTTTTATTTATCTTTCTGCATTTACAGATTGCTTTTGTCTCATTAATGTCCCCACTTTGTTGAGTGAATGCTATTTCTCCAGATCTCTTTAATTCTATATTGTCTGTGGTCAATACATTTATCTTTCTGCATTTACAGATTGCTTTTGTCTCATTAATGTCCCCACTTTGTTGAGTGAATGCTATTTCTCCAGATCACTTTAATTCTATATTGTCTGTGGTCAATACATTTATCTTTCAGCATTTACACATTGCTTTTATCTCATAGTGTCCCCACTTTGTTGAGTGAATGCTATTTCTCCAGATCTCTTTAATTCTATATTGTCTGTGGTCAATACAGTTATCTTTCAGCATTTAGAGATTGTTTTTGCCTCATTAATCATACATTTATCTTTCAGCATTTACATATTGCTTTTATCCCATAGTGTCCCCACTTTGTTGAGTGAATGCTATTTCTCCAGATCTCTTTAATTCTATATTGTCTGTGGTCAATACAGTTATCTTTCAGCATTTAGAGATTGCTTTTGTCTCATTAATGTCCCCACTTTGTTGAGTGAATGCTATTTCTCCAGATCACTTTAATTCTATATTGTCTGTGGTCAAAACATTTATCTTTCAGCATTTAGAGATTGTTTTTGTCTCATTAATGTCCCCACTTTGTTGAATGAATGCTATTTCTCCAGATCTCTTTAATTCTATATTGTCTGTGGTCAATACATTTATCTTTCGGCATTTACAGATTGCTTTTGTCTCATTAATGTCCCCACTTTGTTGAGTGAATGCTATTTCTCCAGATCACTTTAATTCTATATTGACTGTGGTCAAAACATTTATCTTTCAGCATTTAGAGATTGTTTTTGTCTCATTAATGTCCCCACTTTGTTGAGTGAATGCTATTTCTCCAGATCTCTTTAATTCTATATTGTCTGGGGTCAATACATTTATCTTTCAGCATTTATAAAATATTTGAGATATAACGCGCGCGCTGATTGGTTGGCTACCATTTTTTTATCAGAGGACAGAGACATGGCTCGCACAAAAACGTCGAAAATATTTTATAAAAGCAATATAAAACGATCGCTTATGTCTCTGTACTGTGATATAAACACTCTGGAAGATGTAGAGCACTCGAAAAGCAAGAGAAACACTCGGCTACGCCTAGTGTTCCTAAGCTTGCTTTTCTCTTGCTCTACATCTTCCATCGTGTTTATATCACAGAACAGAGACATGCGCGCACGTTTTATATTCCTTAAATATTATTCACCCTTTGAAAAGACACAAAGTGGGGACACAACTTTCACGCGAGTGAATTGTATCTTAAAGCAAAAATATCGGATGAACACAGCTAAAATCAAGGATTTTGTATTCTGAAGTTATGTAATCATGCTTATAATTCAATAAATAACATATTTAAAGATTCACTCATTTTTGTCGAACAAAGTGGGGACATGGAATTTTCGCTCCAAAAATGACAAAGTGGGGACATGGTGTTTTTTTTTTCAGAAAAGCATTTTTGAAACATTTTAAGCTGTTTCTGAGATTTTACAAAATGGGGACATAGTTGATGTCCCCACTTTGTCATATGTCCCCACAATGTAGGTGACGTGGGATATGAATGTCCCCACTTTGAAGGATTGCCAAGTTCAGTAATTCACCAGCTACAGAGTCGCCCAAAATCTCCACAGAATCTCCCATCACAGATGATACGGAACTGGTCATGCCTTCGTCGCTCGAGCTGAACGTACATGGACTGACATCGTGTTCTTACCATGTGCGTTCTTTTATACTCACCCACAGGTAGCCCAAGCTAACATGATTTATATATAATGTATAATTATATAACTTATTAAATAAAATCACTAATAATGCTAATGAAATTATAGATTTTTAAACCAACTAATTTCTCATTGTGAGTTGATTTTCCGATTTATTTTCCTCTATACAAAACGCAACTATGTTTCGCAATATTTTTGCTGAGTGAACAACCTGGAAGTTCCAAATTTAGTGTTTGATTGATATGAATTTTAAGGTGTTTACCAGTAGTATTTTTGTGATCGATTTTGACAAAACTTCGAATTTTATTTTTGAAAATTGGTCAACTTACATTTGTCTGATCAAAATGATTTTCACACAAGATACTAAGGAGGGATTGAAGATTTGTTTGATGCCAATTTTTTTCCATGACGCATTGCTATGGCAACAAAAAACAAAGATCATTGAATTCAGTTGTACTTAAATATCTCATCTTTCGATGAGCTCTAGAAAAATGGCTATATAGGTGTTAAACTTCACTTTCTTGCACAGTTAACCAACTTCAAATCAGAAAGTTTTATCAGAGGGATTTTGAATAAATCCCGAAAAACCACAGGGAGCCCGGCTTTGAAGAGTCATAAATAAAAGAATAATTCGAGGTCAGAAGAAAAACAAATCGATTTTAGCTGTAATTGGCCTTCAACCCAGGCGTGTTTGTATTGTATATGGCTCCTTTACAAGATGTCATCTCTAGTCATGGCTTGGATTGTATGTTTTATGCCGACGATACACAACTATACATAGCCGTTAACCCAAAAAAGCCGTCATCAGAACTGGACAGGCTTAGCAGCTGTGTAGAAGATATCATCAAATGCCCGGGGGGGGGGGGGCACTTGTATATATTTACTATACGGGGACGTGCCGCCCGTCAGGGTCGTGATTTTAGCTCCTGCGGTCTTAGACAGGGTATAGATTTTATGATAAATTGTCTTAAACAGGGTCAATTTTTTTCAAATAGTGTAATATTCGAGGCCAACTTTTTTTCCTGTTTGACAATACTTGATTATTCTGCAGTTTCTTGCACGAGTTATGACTATAATTCCCCTATAAAATATTAATGGCTAAAACTGCCTATTCTTTTTTTAATGTACAATTTTCCTCACAGTCTTAAATAGGGTCCCTAAAATGCCCTCTTGTCTTATATAGGGTGTCGTTTTCGAGAATTTAGGTGTCTTAAACAGGGTCAGGTTTGAGGAGGCTGGGCGGCACGTCCCCATCAGATCCAGAACAAGTGCCCCCCCCCCCCCCCGGGATCAAATGGAATACAGACAACTTTCTCCTATGTAACCCAACAAAAACAGAAGTAATGCATCTTACATCATGCTTCATTAAAAATCATAGTCCACCTCTTCAGTTCCTGATATCTGGTAATACTACCATAAAACCATCTGAACAGGTACGAGACCTCGGAGTGATTCTGGACAAACATATGAACATAACACCCCATATTAATGACACTTGTAAGAAGATTTTGCTGTCTATAAAATCCATTGGTCGTATAAGAAAGTTGAAAGAAACTGGTCCATGCACTAGTGTTATCTCGCTTAGACTACGCTAACAGTCTGCTATATGGGGCTACCCGTTCTGACTTAGACAAATTACAGAGAACAATGAACTCTGCCGCACGACTGATTACAGGAATTAAGAAATATGAACATATATCTGATGCACTACGTAATCTACACTGGTTACCCATCGAGTGTAGAATTAAATTTAAGATTTTGTTACTGGTATACAAGTCCTTGAATGGCCTGGCACCTGATTACTTATCTGCACTTATAGATGTTTGTCGACCTACCCGCTCTCTTCAATCGTCTGACAAGTTACTGCTTAATGTTCCAAAGATAAATACAGTTACTTATAGCCAGCGTACCTTCTCCTACGCAGCCGCAACACTCTGGAACTCTATACCGGAAAATATTAGAAACTCTGCATCACTTGAAATATTTAAAACCAGACTCAAAACATTTTTCTTTAAAGAAACATATTCATAATTCATTTAATTGAAACATTTCTTTAAATTATAATTTACATTTCTTTTTTAAATATGTATATATATATAAGTAGTTTTTGTAAACGCATCGAGATTTTTAGATGCGTACCAAGCAAATACATTATTATTATTATTATTAACATACTTGAGATTGTTCACGAGAATGAGGCCAGAAAGGCCTCCAAAATCATCATGGCATCAAATGAGTCTAAGTATATCCTGTAAAATGCACAGAAAATAGTTATTTCAAAAGGAAGAAGAAAACATCGTCTTTGATAGCAATAGACCCTTGTCACGTTAGTATGACATTATAAGATCTTTGATGTATTGATAAAAGGAATTCACTATCAGATTTATCATATTGATATTAGTAAAATTGCAGAGTTTCGTAAAGATTGCTCTTAAACTGACGAAGTTATGTATTTTTGAAGTTAGGAATTTTTATAAAGAAATGTACGTGTTTAGCATGATAACGAGGCTGGTCGTGCATGTATGCACGTCCACCATACATTTCTTTGTAAAAATGCTAACTTTTGAAAATTCATATCTTCGTCAGTTTAAGAGCAATCTCCCCGAAAATTTGCATTTTTATTACTATCGATGTGACAAATTTGATAGTGAATTCCTTTTCCGATAAATCAAATAATTTATATGTCATGATTGCGTGACAAGGGTCTATAGAAGTGTCGCCATGCTTATTTTCCGGTAACAAGGCCTTTGTGACCTCGTTCCCATGTACTAGGCAGCCATTTTTGAAAGTCGTCTATACCCATGCATGATAATAGAAGGACAAAGGTAAACACTGATAGCTGCTGACAGATAAATTGACTAATCAGATATTATTTGAAAAGGTCAAAAAAGGTTTTGCAGATCTTTATTATGTTACGGTTAAGTGAAGAATGCGTGAAACGGCTCGGGGAAGAGTACATACGGGGCCGGTCATTGAAGCCTCTCCTAAAAGGGGCTACCAGGGCACGAGTGAACGCACGTGTGCATCTAGTTTTTATTATATTTTCATCCTTCATATTTATTATATATTTAAATAAATTTTGCGAGATAGTAGCAGTGCAGTTATAAACTTTATAAAAACGACAGTTTTTAAAGACATGTTTCGGCATAACTCATGCCATCTTCGACTTAATAATGACAACAAATTCAAAATTACAACGTTTTATGGTAAAGATATGAGATTTCCGAATTTCACTCACTCACCCGAATTTTACTCGCTCACTCATGAACCCGATGGCATAGTGTAACCACAAAAACTGTCGTAGTTTTTATAAAGTTTATAAATACGTTTTGGTAATCAAACAACTCAATTTGTCTGTCAGCAGCTATTGGTGTTTGCCTTTGTCCTTCTATTATCATGCATGGGTATTACATATCTCCAACATGCAAAAATATACCAGTTTATTCAACTTTTTATTTCACTATATATATATATCTCAATTGTTTGCTGTAAAGACTTCTACAACGACGTTTTTGACACAATAAATCGTGTATTCAGATGTTTTATCCATTACATGACCAAACGCATCAGGTCACAGGCGGCCCATCCTCTGGGTTTGTGGAATTGGTAGTGTGGGCTTCCTGTGTTAGCCCTTACGTTCAAAATTATAAGATTTCTATGTAAGTTCGGATTTCACTCCTAAACTTACGATTTAATTAATTTTACGCTTAAATATTGTTATGATACACTTTTCCAGTTTTAATTAGGTTTTGGTTTACCGCGTTAGTTTTAATAATTTGGTGGTTTATAGTCTTCAGTATGCTGTCATTTTGCTGACAAGAGTAATTTTAGTTTAGCTAGCTAGAATATCAAAGCATAGAATATCAAAGTAGGGAATTCCCCTTGGCTTTAAGAAACAATAGATTAACTTTGACATCTCTGGAATAATATCCTAGCCGACAACATTTGGCCTCCGTTTCCCATGATTGGCAATGTTTTCACGTGCAACCAATCACATTGGAAAAGGCGCCGTCCAATCTGATTGTGTTTACCAAAACACCCATCCTTGCAGTTAATTGAGGCCTGTCTTACAGGACATTATAAAAGAGAGAGTTACTCAAATAGATAGACTTCCTTTTAGATCTAGAGCTAGATATGTGTACAAGTCCTTAGAGTATAATAAAACAAAGCCTACAGCGAAGGAACTGTCTCGTCGTAGAGTTAAAGGTTCAACGCCAGCTCTTGTATAGAACCTACACGTTTGGACCTAGCAGTCCCTCGTAACAATATTCCATAGAAATAAAGATTGATAGTTACTTAAGTGTTTTGTATAGTTTCTTTTTTAGATAGAGCTCCTATTTAGCGAGTTTGAGAGAGTTACTTTCGGGGTTGTGTTGACTGCTACCCTAGATACAGGGGTTTTCAAGTACTCCATTGAGAGTTCGATATTTGGTCAAAGTATTGGAGATGAAGCTCAAAATAACAGCCCATTCTGAAGCTCTTATAAGTGTCTAGGTATATCTCGAGTCAAAAGCTCCATTTTCTATTGTCTCACTGCTGAAAAAGCCTGTCTCTGAAAGCTATTTTTTGGGCTGTCCGCCATCTTGCATTCCTAAAGTTCCTGACTGGCATTCACTTCGAAGACCTTTGAAGAGTTCACACTCGCTCAAAGGTGATGAATGAAGGGCATTGTTTCTTACGCTCTTAACCAATCAGGAGCTTTAACACGTGACCAATTGCGCAAGAAAGGCCTCTTCTGGCGACGAACAGAGAAAAAAAAAAAACATTTGCAGTTTATAACTCGTTCCCGACCTAAAGGCCTGGGCACGAGTAAAAATTCTCAATGAATGTTTGAATTCGTTGTTAGTCGCGATAGAAGCGTTTTTGCAGCAAAATAAGCTGAAACTCATAGACTTCCATCTGCGTTTAATGAATTTTTCACAAGGGTAAATAGAGTACATCAACACACTACTAGACTGGCCAGCAATAAGACATATTATTTACCAAAAATAAGGACAAATTATGGAAAATTTAACATCCGTTTCCTTGGAGTTAAAATTTGGAATTCTTTATCTAATGATCAAAAAGCTAAGAGCCGTTATCAAAAAATCTATAAATGACTTATTGTTTGCCAATTATTAACTTTTTGTCATTTGCTGACACATCTTCTTCAAATGCTCATGTTTGATCACTCTATTTATTCTTTCTGATTATTATTATATTGTATTTTTGATTTTTTTCCCTCATCCTGTTTTCTAAATTCTAAATTCTATAAATTTATATTGTTAGTATTACTTTTTGCACAATATAAATTATTACTTTTCTATATCCTTAAATAACTGTCTGACCATAGCTACTTTACTTGATAAGCTTTTTTTAGCTATTTGAAGTAGCTGTGCTCACTATCCATTAATTTACAATTTAATTAATTTTTTGCAGAAAAAATTAATTTATAATTCTTTTAAAAATGTACAAAAAAAGAGTGCAAATAAACAACAACAACAACAGAGTTAGTCCCATAATAAGGCAGCTCTACCCTGTCAAAACGTTGCAGATCATAGAAAGATCCATACTCGGGAACCCACGAGTAATATTTTGTTTCTCTCGAGAAACGGTCAACAAAATAGAGAGCTCTCCCCTTCCCAAGCCACTTCTCTTCCCCCATCCCCTGAGCCTGTTCACAGACGATTTGTGAAGGAGGGGAGTGAGGAAAGGAAGGGGCTTGGGGGGCCCCAGCTGTTCCAAGGCGAATTGTGCCACGCTATTACAAGTTGCATACAAAATAGAGCGTTGCATTTTGCAAAACAAGTTGCAAAAACAGCCCATTGTGGGATGTAACACAAATCACTCAAATCATTGTGAGGAAACGATATATTGCAATAACATTTCTCTTCGTTGCTATGTGTAAAATGTCTGCTGAATGGTTTCTGCAACTTGTCTTGCAACGCCATTGTGTGCGAGCTAGTCAAGTAACAGAAAACACTGTACCCTGTATTAAAAAACATGTACAGCGCATTCATTCATCAACTTTTTAAAGATGGTATGGAAGGTTTAAAAATGTAGTTTGGCCATGCATAAAAAAGAGGTTATTAAAATACCGATGTCATTTTGGTTGAGCACGATGAGCCCAATAGAGTGATTGAGTCAACATGCAAAATGGCGAGTAAAACTGCACACCCGACATGCACACACATCTTTTCGATCGAGTAATAGATTGAATAGTAATGAATAAGCTTCATCCACGTTTGTAAATTTTTAATTTACCGAGCTTTCGTGCAATTTGCACATCTTCAGGGCA
The DNA here is from genome assembly GCA_029948255.1 of Telmatactis stephensoni. NCBI lineage: Eukaryota > Metazoa > Cnidaria > Anthozoa > Actiniaria > Isophelliidae > Telmatactis > Telmatactis stephensoni. Next base: position 88,750 of record JALIZF010001216.1, read on the forward strand.
ACTGAATATAAAAATTACAATTGTTTCATTTGTTTACAATTGTGCCTACACGAACTTACTTTCAACCAATAGAAAACAGCTAGTATATACGTAAGCAATCAAAACCTAAACGGAAACTATATGCGCGCGCTATGCTCACTATGATTGAGAGAAATAATAGAAAAATATACAAATAGATAAATAAACAAATAAATAAATAGAATAAATAGGATAAAATGAACAATAGAATGAATGAATAATTAAATAAACAAAAGACTAAAATTAGGACTTAATGATAGGAGCATAGCACTCAGGGAGAACTCTCCCATTGTCCCTATTAAATATAGAGTTCTTATTCTTAGATATGAGGCAAGCCTCAGTCCATTTACGTTGATGCCATCGTTGTTCATTAGCGAGGATGGATATGTCATCCCAAGCCACACTGCGATTTTCTTTGTAGCAATGTTCAGCTAAAGCAGAATTTTCAAGTTTAGCTAACCTTACGCTGGTCTTATGTTCTTTCACTCTTGTGGACAAGGCTCTTTTTGTCTCACCTATGTAGACCAGATCACAATCGGCGCATGGTATACCATAAACTACACCAGTTTTCTTCTCCTTGGGGATAACATCTTTAGGTCTTGATAACGACTTTCGTAGAGTGGACAAAGGCTTGACTACTGTTCTAATGCAATTGCTTCTCAAAACGTGTTCAATTCTCTCAGTAACACCTGATACATAGGGTAGAGTGGCGAACCCTTTCCATTCGACGTCATTGTCGTTGATATGTTGTTTAACTTTAGTGTGTTTCTTGAGGAATGACTGAGGATAACCATTTCTTCTAAGCGCTTCGTTAATATGTTGGCGTTCTTTATTTTGATGTTCTACGTTCGTTAGGAGAGTGTTCGCTCTATGATGGAGTGTTTTGACTACGCCAGCTTTCTGATGTATTGGATGATGACTAGTATAGTGTAAATATTGGTCAGTGTGCGTCTTCTTGCGATATATTGATATATCAATGTTTCCATCATCCATGACTTTATTTAAGGTATCTAGGAATGGTAAACCATCAGCTGTATACCTTTCGATGGTGAATTGGATGTTAGGGTCTTGATCATTGAGATGTTGATGGAAAAGGTCAATGGATGATTTCTTTATTACACAAACCGTATCATCAATGTAACGTTTGAACACTTTTGGAGCGTTATGAACAAAGGATGACATAGCGTTCTTCTCCAACTCTTCCATGACAAGATTTGCAATGACAACAGACACGGGAGAACCCATAGCTGTACCATGAATTTGTCGGTAATGTTTTCTATCAAATTGTAACTCCGTTGATTTCAAGCAAAAGTCCATTAAGTTGACGATGTCTTTGGGTGTTAATGGCGTGCGATTAGAAAGCTCAGAATCTGAAAGCAATCTGGTTCTAGCAACGTCAACTGTGATATTAGTAGGTATAGAAGTGAATAGACTGACAACATCAAAGGATATTAGCTCTTCATCTTTATCCACTGTAATGGAATTTGCCACTGTTACCCAATCGTTTGAGTTCCGTAGATGGTATTCACTTTTTCCAACCAATGGAGATAATATTTGAGATAGGTACTTGGATAATTCATATGTTGGTGAGCCTATAAAGCTTACAATAGGTCTTAGAGGTGTTCCTGAAGTCAGATAAGGGAAATGCAACCGTTGTTATGGACAGGTCTGATTATAACAAGAAAATCAACTCACTTTTAAATGATACTAAGACGTACCAATATGAATTATCCAAGTACCTATCTCAAATATTATCTCCATTGGTTGGAAAAAGTGAATACCATCTACGGTTCTACCATCGATGGTTTAGCTGAACATTGCTACAAAGAAAATCACAGTGTGGCTTGGGATGACATATCCATCCTCGCTAATGAACAACGATGGCATCAACGTAAATGGACTGAGGCTTGCCTCATATCTAAGAATAAGAACTCTATATTTAATAGGGACAATGGGAGAGTTCTCCCTGAGTGCTATGCTCCTATCATTAAGTCCTAATTTTAGTCTTTTGTTTATTTAATTATTCATTCATTCTATTGTTCATTTTATCCTATTTATTCTATTTATTTATTTGTTTATTTATCTATTTGTATATTTTTCTATTATTTCTCTCAATCATAGTGAGCATAGCGCGCGCATATAGTTTCCGTTTAGGTTTTGATTGCTTACGTATATACTAGCTGTTTTCTATTGGTTGAAAGTAAGTTCGTGTAGGCACAATCGTAAACAAATGAAACAATTGTAATTTTTATATTCAGTTGCCCTGAAGATGTGCAAATTGCATGAAAGCTCGGTAAATTAAAAATTTACAAACGTGGATGAAGCTTATTCATTACTATTCAATATGGTTATTCCCACGTACCACTCTATATTAGAGTAATAGATTGTTTATTTATATTTACGACCAACATCAACTGAAGGAAAAACCAAATAAACTTTAGTTTATATGGTACGTTTAGCAGCTAGTTTAACTCGCGCACAACTTCTATCAAACGATAGAAACGACAGGTGATCAAAATGTAGAAATGGCAGGTCAATGGCGGTCAATGGCAGGTTAATGGCGATGAATGGCGGTGAAGGGCGGTGAAGGGCGGTGAAGGGCGGTGAAGGGCGATGAAGGGCGGTGAAGGGCGGTGAAAGGCGATGAATGGCGGTGAATGGCGGTGAAGGGTGGTGAAGGGAGGTGAAGGGCGGTGAAGGGCGGTGAAGGGCGGTGAAGGGCGGTGAAGGGCGGTGAAAGGTGGTGAAGGGCGGTGAAGGGCGGTGAATGGCGATGAATGGCGGTGAATGGCGGTGAAGGGCGGTGAATGGCGGTGAAGGGCGCTGGTGAAGGGCGCTGGTGAATGGCAGGTTAATGGCGGTGAATGGCGGTGAATGGCAGGTTAATAGCGGTGAATGGCAGGTTAATGGCGGTGAATGGCGATGAATGGCAGTGAATGGCGGTGAAGGGCAGTGAAGGGTGGTGAAGGGCGGTGAAGGGCGGTGAAGGGCGGTGAAGGGCGGTGAATGGCGATGAATGACGGTGAAGGGCGGTGAAGGGCGATGAATGGCGGTGAAGGGCGGTGAAGGGCGGTGAAGGGCGGTGAAGGGCGGTGAAGGGCGGTGAAGGGCGGTGAAGGGCGATAAATGGCGGTGAAGGGCGCTGGTGAAGGGCGCTGGTGAAGGGCGGTGAATGGCAGGTTAATGGCGGTGAATGGCAGGTTAATAGCGGTGAATGGCAGGTTAATGGCGGTGAATGGCGATGAATGGCAGTGAATGGCGATGAAGGGCAGTGAAGGGAGGTGAAGGGCGGTGAAGGGAGGTGAAGGGCAGTGAATGGCGGTGAAAGGAGATGAATGGCGGTGAATGGCGGTGAAGGGCAATGAATGGCGGTGAAGGGCGGTGAATGGCAGTGAATTGCGATGAATGGCGGTGAAGGGCGCTGGTGAAGGGCACTGGTGAAGGGCGGTGAATGGCAGGTTAATCGCGGTGAAGGGCGGTGAAGGGCAGGTTAAGGGTGCTGGTGAAGGGCGCTGGTGAAGGGCGGTGAAGGGCGGTGAAGAGCGGTGAAGGGCGCTGGTGAAGGGCGGTGAATGGCGGTGAATGGCAGGTTAATGGCGGTGAATGGCGATGAATGGCGGTGAATGGCGATGAATGGCGGTGAAGGGCGGTGAAGGGAGGTGAAGGGCGGTGAAGGGAGGTGAAGGGCGGTGAAGGGAGGTGAAGGGCGGTGAAGGGCGGTGAAGGGTGGTGAAGGGTGGTGAAGGGCGCTGGTGAAGGGCGGTGAATGGCGGTGAATGGCGATGAATGGCGGTGAAGGGCGGTGAAGGGTGGTGAAGGGCGCTGGTGAAGGGCGGTGAATGGCGATGAATGGCGGTGAATGGCGATGAATGGCGGTGAAGGGCGGTGAAGGGAGGTGAATGGCGGTGAAGGGCGCTGGTGAAGGGCGGTGAAGGGCGCTGGTGAAGAGTGGTGAATGGCAGGTTAATGGCGGTGAATGGCAGGTTAATGGCAATGAATGGCAGGTTAATGGCGGTGAATGGCGATGAATGGCGATGAATGGCGATGAATGGCGAAGGGCGGTGAAGGGCGGTGGTGAATGGCGATGAATGGCGATCTGGATGAATGACGTTGGTGAACGGCGGTGAAGGGCGGCGAAGGGCGGGTGAATCGAAGGGCGGGTGAAGGGCAGTATGTGCAACTCACTAAGTGTGATGAACGGTTGAAGTGAAAGTTAAGTAGAAGACTGTGAATGACGGGAGGCTTGAGGTGCTTATCCCAAAAATGATATAAAAATGGGGTATTAGTAATGATATTCGATTTTTTTTAAAGAATCTGCTGTTAAATTTTACACAAAACAACCCAACAGCCAATCACAGCATAGGTTCAGGAGCCTACGTGCTGACTCAGTTTGTCCAAAGGGGATCCACCAACAGCACGTTTTAAAAGCTTTTTTCTGGAAAGGAAGAGCCATTATCTTTCCAAAACTAATAATACTGCAGCAATGGGATCAGTTTCATCTTTTTTTCGTGAGATAGAGACGAGTATAGAAACTCTTCAGGAAAAATACTTGTTAAACTCTCGCTACAGCGATATTGAAATGCTCGTTGGTACAAGCAGCATGGTAGTACGATGCCTAAAGAAAATACACGATAAAATTATCCGAAGATATCATCGAAAGCCAATTCTTGCCTCGCCTTGGATGGGAAGTTTTACCTTGGATGTACCTATAGAAGTTTATGAAGTTCTTTATAAGAAAATTATCCAGCGGAATAGCTTTGGCCACAAGTGTCACGAAACCAAGTGCTGCATTACTGTGGAGTTTACGGATTTAAGGAAAGCTCTCTTCGTTTTTGATAAACTTAATTTCGAAGGTATTCTCATACCTAAGGAGAAACTACTGTTGAAATATTTTCATGAGGAAAATGACGAATGCCCAGAAAGGTGTGAAGTAGTCATTTCTAGTACAAAGCCTATGAAACTGAAATTTTACAAAAATACAGAGACATTGTCTGTTCACTTTTACTACGGATACTGGAATGAATGTAGGATAGCTCAACACTAATTTCAAGTTGAGATCAAAATCTGCCAAAACTCAAGAAACATTTATGCCTCATTTACATCAGCCAAAGATCATGTTGGATCATGTTGTGATTCATTTATAAAATATATTACTAAGACATTGTTATATTTCCAAGTAACAACAAACCCAATCCATTCAATAACTCACTTTGACATTATACATGCAACTAAAACACAAGCAAGACTTCCATACATAGAGGAAAAATGATTTATTACAACAACTGATAAAGCTTAATTTAAGCTAAAATGATTCTGCTAAGGTTTACAGTAGTACTAGAATCTAATTGTATGATCGTAGTTACTAAAACGAGGAATGACCTACAATGAGCTATAATGATCTACAATGACCTACAATGATCTGCAATGAGCTACAATGACCTACAATGAACTACTATGAGTTGTAATTACTAAAATCCAGACCCATTTCGATCCAAACAACCTTGCAAAACCATCTCAATACTAGCCGAACCCGCCATTTTACTCTTACCTCTGAACGCCGCATTTTCTTTAAGACATGCTCTCTTATTGCCAATAAGCACGAATTATTTCTCATAGTAAATAAAAGTACGAGACTCTGATTAAAATGATAGCATTTCACAGAGAAATAAGCTCGGATGTCCAAATGTTCCCGCTTTCTTTCATACCGGGTTCCCTGTGGCTAAAAATATAAACAACCAGGCGTTCCACTGCCGCTGGTCCAGCGCCGAGAGACGTGAGAACGATGAGTCATTTTATCATATTTCAAGCAAAAATTGATTGATCAAGTGGTTGTCAAATAGATAGAAAAAGAAATCAATGGGAAAAAACTGAGTCTGTTCATTTTATATTGTGCAAATCTTGCAAATCTTGAAAGTTTGCTGACGAGTTTAGCAAATGGCGGCTGAATCTGTCTTCGTACCAAAAAGCAGTTTTGGGCTTTTTTTCTTTGTAAAGATAGAGTCTAGGCTCCTTCACTTGACAACGTTAGACTCCCAAAAGTGAAAAAAAACTTTCTTTATAATCCATCGAGGTAATAAACACAGATACTCCAGTTTACTACACTAAATTTGTCAGAGCTTCACTTCACTTTGACTGACAATCGCTTTTGTTTGAATGGCCGGACATTTGGCAACGCGCGCTGTTTGAATGTACAAATTCCCGCCAAAAATACTGGCGATAGCGAGTCAGAAAATATTTTTTGACATATGGATATTTCTTTGTTTTTTGTTTGGTACTATCAATTTTTATGGCAGTGCAATTACTTTTTTAATTTGCACTGTAGTGCAATTACTTTTTCCTGCCGTGTTAACGATTAACATCGCTGCTCTCAACCAATCAGAATCGAGTAAATTTTTCATGTATATTATTAATAATGAAATAATGTCATAACAATCTTTAGTCCAACATGCTGACACTTGCAGTCATGCACAGTTACATGTATAAATGAATGAGTTTCCCTCAATTCAACAATTAACCTGATTAAACAAAAACCAATATATTATAATTGGGCTTAACGTAGGTTTTGATCACATTGGTGTATGAAAACTAGGCTTAATAATCATGTCAGGAGCTCATGTGTCCTTTTCAACTTCCAGACCTTTCTCAACCAATTTTTCCTTGCTACCCTTAGGCAATAAACCTAGGGTTCTTAAAGTGCCTATGAAATGAAATCGTCAGACAAAAGATATATGCATCTTTTTAAACCTTTTGAGTTTTCGAATTGTTTTTCAAAATTTCATCGAAATTGATCTAGGGAAAGTATACTTTTTTTGCGGCTTGAATAATGGTTGGTCGGCTTGGAAATTCGAGACATTCTGTGCTCGGCCAAAAGCGACATTGTGACGTCATCAGTTGTGTTCATGCCAGAGTCTAATAAAAATGGCTGCTTGTTACAAGCGTAAAAGAAGAGTTAGTGGCAAATTCTGTGTCGCTGGAGGCCAAGGAAACGTCAGTTGTACCAATAATAGTTCGATGCCAAACATCTCAATGCATATGTTCCCTTCACATGAAGCTACTCGTAGAAAATGGACGAAATTCGTGCAAAGGCATCGACCATCATTTAGGCCAATGAAATCATCGGTGTTGTACTCGGTGCACTTTATTCAAGATTGCTATTCTCGTCGAATAGATCTACTTGGCAGTGAAAGTCAGGCTGATTTATCTAATATCGCATTGACCAGGCGTTTAAATAAGGGTGCCGTTCCAACAATCGATACAGTGATTACTCCATTGCCAAATAATTCTAACTTGTCTCGTCGCGACAAGAAGAAGGTGAGAACTAGCATGTGTTTGCAATGACCATTTGCGTGTGGTCTTCGATGAATGCTGTTAGACTTTAACTTATTGTTTCCTTTAGATCATGAAAGAGGCTTTGAAAGATGATGCTGAAAGAACCAAAGAAGGAGAAGGAAAGTCTGAGGGAGATAAATTACAGTCTGAAACCAAACGAATGCAGGATCAACCTGAGCAACCACCTGTTGAAGCCGAAGATCCGTCGGAAGAGTGTTGTTCGCAGTGCTCAAAGAAATCAAAAGTCATTCGAAGAGTTCAAAAGAGTAACAACTATTTGAGACGAAGAGTACACCAGTTGAAAGAAAGAAACACAGATGTAAGTTTTCCCCTTCAATACTTAGAAGAATGGTATAATATTCTGCCTTTCCATTAGATCTTAATTACTGATCGCTATATATAAGCTTAATCTTTTAAGCGCTTATGGTATTTTCAATATTTTGCAGTTCGATGATGGAGATACTACAGAAAGTTCAGGACATGAATACCACGATATAATTAACGAGAAACCAATGGAGAATAAAGAAAACATCAGAAATTACGGGCTGGAAACAGAGACAGAGACAGAGACAGAGACAGAGATGGAAACCGAAGGTGATGCTGAGTGGAAATATGAAGACGCTGGGTGTACAACAGATGACGATGATACAGCACAAAATGCTGATAGCACTGTGAGGTATGAATATAATAATAATAGATCGATTTCGATGACGAACAATATGCTATAATGGCTATTAGTCTTAATTTATACATAAGGGTTTTTTAAGTTGTCACAAGAATATTATGCACCTGTCAATATTAGCCCCAAGGCGGGGGGAAAGGGGATGAGGACAGGGGATTTTTTTTTGCTATCTTAAATTGACTAAGAGCTTAAAGAAATGTACTGGTAACGTGATGGAATTTGACATGCAGAAGGCACTTGGGAGTGGGGAATTTGACTTTAAAATCAACAGAAACGTCCCTGGGTATTCCCAGCTCCCTCCCCTGGGGCTAAAACATTGACTGGTGCAAAAACCTGTTCCATCTTTTTTTTCTCTGATGTTTACTCACTGCAAAATAGGTCATTCTTGACTTGCTTTTAAGTGGGGTATAGTGCAAATTTGGATAGTCGAGAATTATTTATAAATGTCAAAATCCCATTAGATAAATTTCATTGCTCATTTTGTGATTCATCATTGCTTGGTAAGCATTTGGGTATTGACCCTATCACTATAACTCCCATTTTAATCAAAGTAATAGATTTCCATCTCTTGAGTAATAGTTTGTTCTTTGTTCTTGGTTCGGTGGCACGAGTCAAGTTCGAGCCCGAGTCAAACACGAGTCACGAGCCAATTTCGAGTTAAGCTCGAGCCAAGTTCAAAATCATATATTTTGCTCCATAATGTATTACTTTTAAGTTAAACTTCTAATCGGTTTCGAGGAAATGTCCAATCCAAAACTTCGCTGCTTCGCTTGCATATGGCGCGATGATCATCACAAGGCCTCAAGGGGCCTCAATCTACAAAATTTTACAAAACCTTTCCATTCCGTGTCTTTCTTTGTCATTATATTTATTTCATCCAATGGAATATACTCAACTACGAACTGCTGGATCATTTTTGAAGCATTTACTGACCTGGTTTTGCCGAATCTTCACGTAGGGAATGTCACCATTTTGAATGACACAGGGATCCCAAAACATTAGGTTCGGTCAAACGACAAGGAAAACGTAAAAATACCGAAAATTACGCAAATGTAAAAAATAAAAAAAGGAAGCTATGGGTTATTGTAAAAAAATGATAGGAGGAATACAGAATGTGTGAAAGAGATATTGGTTTATCACTAAAAACTTTGGAGGACAGTTTAAGCCTACTGGGGGGACTCCCTATAGTGTACACAGGAATCTCGAAACATATAAGTAAAATTCAAGATGGTGGCTCGTGATCACGTTTTTTTCGCAGGAAAAAAATGCGATTCTAAACTGCCTAAAAACTAACTAAAGGTAAAACAAATTAGCAAAATTGTCGTCCCAACACTTTATTTGAACTCAACTTGTGGATTATGTTAAATGAACGCAAACGTCTTTTTTAACAACAATAATGGGATTTAACTTGACTGCAGCACCTACGTAAACATAAGCAGAAAACGCTTGAAATGTTTTTAGTGCTTTGTCTATGGAGGAGGCTACAACTTCTTCTAACTGAAGGGATCCTTCTAACTATTACAGCAAGCAACAAAGAAGTTTGTTTTAACTTTGAGTCTTGTTGAACGTCAATAGCCTGAGTGATTTTTCTTCAGCCAGCACCCACAGCCAGCTTTTTCAATGGCTGTTATATAAAGTTTATAAAAGCAACGTGTTCTAAAATGATTCTAAATCGTAAATAACACTGTAATATTGTTTCCAGGTACATTTATAAAACGTCTTTCGAACATATTTTCAGACATAAATTTGAAGCCTAACGAACTCTAACGATTAATTTAAGCCATTCCAATGCACAGACTCTTAGATAACCAATAGGTTGACCTATTTCAGTTTAGGGGAAACCTCTGCAATACTTGCGTGTGACAAATAGCAATAAACAAATTGATAGTAATGACCTAAGTACTCAGTACTTTCCGGCTTACAAAAGTAAAGGGTATTAATTGTTTGTTAATCGTTGTATGAAAGCCATTTAATGGGAAGTTGCTCTGAGAAAATTGTTTGATAATTTTCTGTGGTAAGGCTCTCTGCCACATCTTTTTGAAGAAGAATTTCTTCGGGTGTTTTAAGATGATCTGTGTTGATATTTATGCAATCCTTCTTAAGACAGAAATGGTATTTTCTGTCAACTGTAAATTCTTTTCCTTTGTCATTCTTGTGTGGTGGAGTCCACTTTGCTGTTACCTGTATCAAAATTTCACCGCGTTGAAATGGCTTTGAACACTTTGCATTTGAACAGCGACGGGGTTTTCCTTTTGAGTGCACTTTGCCAATGCTCCATGATTGATTTCCCTTTGAGGTTTGTTTCGCTTTGGGTGCAGTGGGACGAGAAGGATCCTTCAAAATGTCCTCTAGCTCCGATTTCAGGTATGTACGCTGGTGGAGTAAATTACTTGTTTCTGGGACATTGTATACGTTCAGCAAAACCCATACGATATGACTACATTGATCTCTTGATGTACAGTATTTACATCCATCACAGTCTGGTATATCAGCTATCGTTACTTTATAGGTACTCCCATTTTTGTGAACAAGATTCACCTCCTGGCAATGGGCATTAAGAGTTTTAACATCTGATACAGTGAAGGAACTTTTGCATGACCGTGCAATTTCTAGGGAACGTTGAAACTTTTTGCTTCTTGTACTGCGTTGTGGTGTTGGGCGTTTGTCATACCTGTGTTTTGTACTCTTTGATGTTGATGGCTCATCTCTTGTTTTTTTGTGTTCGAGGTTTGGTATAAGCATCGTGTCTATGAGATGACTTTTCTTCCACAAAGTATTCCGGTAATTCTTCTTCGCTGTCTAGATCGTCGAGTTCTTTGCAGAAAGACATCGCCTGCTTCTTTTGTTCATGATGTCTTCTTCTTTGAAGTTCCTGCACAGAGGGCCCTTTTCCACCTTTGTAAGCACCACTTTGATAACCAGCCATTTTTCTTTTTATTTTCATACTTTCTGCAACATCCTCTCGACAAGCTTGGATAAGTGTCAAGTTCTCAGCCCCAAGTTGATGCCAACGTGAATGATGGACTTCAGCCATGTTTGTCTTTGGAACATTAAAGCCGGGCTTGAAGGCACGGAATACATGAGTTTTTCGTTTGTTCCACCACTCCCACCACTTGTTTAAGAATGGATGCTTGTCAATGAAACATTCAAGCTGAGTCTTGGCTTTATCATACATGTTTGTGGTTGTTGTCAAAGACGTATAGATGTGGTTTGAAGGTATACTCTGTATTTCCAGTGTATTCTCGAAGGGCGTCATTAAGGAATGTCCAAAACATCTTGATGTTTGCTTTACTTTCGGAGGGGCATTCCATTGTAGCAACTTTGACCATCTCTCTCAAGTGTGGTTCGTAAATCACAAGCGATATTGTTATATAACCTGTCACCCGATTGTGTTTGCCATCAACGTGGCATGGCTCAACTTTCAGGTGACCATCTCCTTCTCTGTCCATCTGTAATGCTATTGACAACTGGTCTTTACTTGTCTTAAAAACAACTTTTTTCTCACAATCAACTCTGTAGATCATGAATGGATCCTTAAGCACTTTTTCGACCTTGGACTTATATTGCATTACTGCGTCAAAACTGTGGCCAACAGGATCAACCGATTTCATAGCTGCACCTTTTACATTATTCATGACCTTTCTGTCCATGAGCTTGTCGGCAAGTTCTTCGATATCCTCTAGAGGTTGTTCTTGCTCAACAGCTTCTATGATCTTGTCATTAAAAAGTCGCGCAGGTTTCAAATTCTTTAACTTATAATCAGTTTCATCAAGTAGTTCTGAAATTCCACTGCTACACTTGATGGGCATGCAAGTATGGTGTCCATAATGATATATTGTGACCTTGTCTTGTCCCTCAGGAAACTCCCCTATCTTCTTTGCTTGACACTGAATAAACTCTGCCATAGCTCCACAAGTGCTACATTTCATTTCGGAAGCTCTTTTCTCAAACTGAACTCTATTTGCCTCCTTAAACTGACGCTTGTATCCACAGTTCTCAAGAACCCTTGCAGGATTTTATGAAACGCTTTCCTGAGAAGCCTGATCTTCTTGAAGTTGTGTAACTGCCCCATTGTCTGCCGTCTTTGCTGGAATCCATTTTATTGTTTTTGTCAAAAGGAAGTTGGTAAATCTTCAATCCATCAATGTTATAAGGAATCTTCTCCACATTTTCAATCTCTACGTTTTTCCAAATATCTGGAGTGAGTTTCAAGCATCCATCCCTTCAAAAAAGGAGGTTTAATGATTTTTTTTATGATTTTATAAGTAAAAATAATGTTTTATGAATATAACTAAATAGCAATTTTTACAGAACAATTATATCTACAGTTGAAACAAGTCATTTCACAACATTCCATACACTTTGTGATACCCGGTTTTGTATCGGTTATGCATTTGGGCTCATAGCCAACATGTTATCATTGGACAATCTGATCTAAGGTTAATAATGCATCGAAAACATAATCTACAAATTTCACTGGGTTCTTAAACACATCTTAAAGCTCTGAATGAGTTATGCCAATCCTACGTCATTACTGATATTTTGCAACGTTATGAACCATCTCACTCTCTAATCTTATAATCTAAAATCTCTTTAATGCTCTTGAGTTTCTTGGATCTGTTATTTAAACAATAAAACACGGTCCTATTAAAAAGTTTATAAATGTATCTTTGTATTTTATGAAATATTGTAATGTTTTTATCCAATATAATGTCAAATGATGTTTTTAATATTGCAATATGTCTCCTAAGTGTTTCTCTAAATTTACATTTTATGATGATTTTTTTGTTTAAAAATTTTGAAGGCCCCAATTGAACATGAGGATACTTGCACTATGTAAGTATTTATTCATTAATATAAAAACAAATCACCACATTATTATGGAAATATAATGTCAATGCCAGGAAATGTTATATTTACCTTGAATTTCCTTTATTCTTATGTTTTGTTTCAAACAGAGCACGCCAGCACCACTCCAAAGACGTTCTCTGATTGGTTGATGGAGTTTTTTTTCCAAATTTTTATTTGCCATAGCTGGAAATTAAATTTCACTGTTTTTCAATTGTTTATTAGTCTCGGTCTGTTGCCCAGTTTCGAAACTAGGAAGACTGAGAACTACTTCCGAGTAAAAACTGGCTTTGAAAATCTGAGGCCGGTTACCACCACACGGGATGCCCTTACACCACAGCGGTTGTATCGGCGATGTATTGTGCGCCCATATACACACCATTATGTAGCAAGTGTAGCGGTTGTAGCGGTGATGTATTGTGCGCCTATACATACACACCACTATGTAGCGAGCGTAGCGGTTGTAGCGGTGAGGCATTGTGCACCTATACACACACACCACTATGTAGCGAGCGTAGGGGTTGTAGCGGTTGTAGCGGTGATGCATTGTGCGCCTATACACACACACCACTATGTAGCGAGCGTAGCGGTTGTAGCGGTGAGGCATTGTGCGCCTATACACACACACCACTATGTAGCGAGCGTAGCGGTTGTAGCGGTGAGGCATTGTGCGCCTATACACACACACCATTATGTAGCGAGCGTAGCGACTGTAGCGGTGATGTATTGTGCGCCTATACATACACACCACTATGTAGCGAGCGTAGCGGTTGTAGCGGTGATGCATTGTGCGCCTATACACACACACCACTATGTAGCGAGCGTAGGGGTTGTAGCGGCTGTAGCGGTGATGTATTGTACGCCTATACACACACCACTATGTAGCGAGTGTAGCGGTTGTAGCGGTTGTAGCGGTGATGTATTGTACGCCTATACACACACACCACTATGTAGCGAGTGTAGCGGTTGTAGCGATTGTAGCGGTGATGCATTGTGCGCCTATACACACCACTATGTAGCGAGTGTAGCGGTTGTAGCGGTGATGTATTGTGCGCCTATACATACACACCACTATGTAGCGAGCGTAGCGGTTGTAGCGGCTGTAGCGGTGATGTATTGTACGCCTATACACACACACCACTATGTAGCGAGCGTAGCGGTTGTAGCGGCTGTAGCGGTGATGTATTGTACGCCTATACACACACACCACTATGTAGCGAGCGTAGCGGTTGTAGCAGCTGTAGCGGTTATGCATTGTGCGCCTATACACACACACCACTATGTAGCGAGCGTAGCGGTTGTAGCGGCTGTAGCGGTGATGTATTGTGCGCCTATACACACACACCACTATGTAGCGAGTGTAGCGGTTGTAGCGGTTGTAGCGGTGATGCATTGTGCGCCTATACACACCACTATGTAGCGAGTGTAGCGGTTGTAGCGGCTGTAGCGGTGATGTATTGTGCGCCCATACACACACACCACTATGTAGCGAGCGTAGCGGTTGTAGCGGCTGTAGCGGTAATGTATTGTGCGCCTATACACACACACCACTATGTAGCGAGCGTAGCGGCTGTAGCGGTGAGGCATTGTGCGCCTAAACATACGCACCACTATGTAGCGAGCGTAGCGGTTGTAGCGGTTGTAGCGGTGATGTATTGTAAATTTCATTAACAATCTGTGTTCTATTGTTCACCCTTGGGACACTTGTTACTACAAGAACTCTGAGTGACATTATATATATCTTATTGTAATTGCTTTGATAATGATGCTAGCCAGGCATCGAAACGTTAGCTTTTTCACCCTTGTCTTCTTAGTAAAAATTACTAGTAAGTCTGCATTAATTAGAATCTATGTTCGGTTGTATTTTTACGGAATTACCTTAATCGTTCTTTTATTTTCTTTCGTGCATCTATAACGCCTTGGGCGCGCTGCTTTTTGTTGTCTAATTGATAAATTAGATAATCGTTTGCATTTTGCGAGAAAGCTATAAAATATTTGATTTGCAGACGATTACAAATACGTTATATTTCCCTTCACGACCGTCCCCTGTTAACAATTATTTCAGTGGAGCTAGGTAAGGTTTTCATTATTAATTGTCTTGTTTAATTTTATAAACCACTTGTGCATGCTTTTGTCAGCAGTTTTGGCAAAAGTTATTTGAAAAATACGTACATCATGCAGTAATATAAACTTCTCTCCAATGCCTGGTCTGTGAATAAACTCCTAAAACACTTTACATTTTTGCTACTGTTCAGGTTATTACAATCCTAGTGTGATTAAAATCCCTCTTAATACATTTCAAAGCTTTGGAACTCACTCCCTCTGGACATTAAGAAATCTAGTTTTCTTGATATTTTTAAGAAAAGAGTAAAAACATTTCTATTTAATTCTTAGTAGTTTTCTAATTTTAGTGTTATAAATATGAATATGAATATACTATATACTACAATTTCAATATTAATATTTAAATATATTACATTTTTTATACATATTATATACCCGTATTAGAAATCATATATATGAATTATAGGTACTACTATAAGTTAATTTTGTACTTGCTATGCGAGTAAGAGTACACCAGGACACCATTTTTATCTTATGTTTTCCCCTGGCTATTTTTTTGTTATATTATACGATTACGAATAGTAGTTATAATATGGATTATCAGTTTTTTGTACTCTGTACGCAAGTACAGAGCACACCAGGTTGCTACTTATTGTTATTTTTTCCTGGTTTTTCTTTTACTTTTTTTATCATTATTTAAAAAGCATTGAGTATTATTTAAATGCGTTGTTTGAAGAATTAAATTATTATTATTATTATTATTATTATTATTATTATTATTATTATTATTATTATTATTATTATTATTATTATTATTATATATATACAAATTTGCAAACTTTACAAATTTCACATATAGAGAAAATTTGCAAATTTCGCAAATTTGTACTTACGGGGAAAATTGCAAACTTCGCAAATTTGTACCAATGAGGAAAATTGCAAACTTCGCAAATTCAGTTCTACTTACGGGGAAAATTGTAAACTTTGCAAATTTGTACCTACGGGGAAAATTGCAAACTTCGCAAATTTGTACCAGTGAGGAAAATTGCAAACTTGCAAGGAAGTGGTGGTGCAAGGAAGGAGTAAAAGCGTGAATAATGCAACTGCAATTGCAAGGGTGGCCGAGCGGTGAGAGCGCCGGTCTGTCACCGCTGTGGTCCCTCGTTCAATCCCCAGACGGGGCATCACATGTGGCTTGAGTTTCTTGTTCGTTCTCTTCCTTGCTTCGAGGGTTTTTTCTCCGGGTTCTCCGGTTTTTCCTCCCTCAGTAAAAACGAAGTAGTTTCGATCTAAGCTGTGCTCCGTGATCAGACATGAGTCGTATGGTGGCTGCTACGTGTATGTGTATGTAAATTTGTATGTAAATGTGTGATTGTTCAATTGTTCGTAATGAAAGCGCCCTTGTAAACCTTCGACTCGATCACGTTGAGCTGCGCCCTTCGTAATTCAGCACTTGGCTGCGAGGAAGGGTGATGAGCTACCCCAAGTTTATTTATTTATTTCAATAATAACCCTACAAAGAGAATACCGAAACAGTTTATGCATAAATGAACGCTGATTAAAGTGAAACACTTTAGGAAATAAAATTTATTCAGAAAGTTATTTATTCAAAGATAGCTCCAAATTTTCGAGAAAGTTGTGAAGTTCGCAAAGTTATAAAAATTAAGTAACTTCCGAAGATTGCACATCTATTTTGTAATGCTTAACTTTTGTAAACTTATTATTTTCAAAGCTAATAACATAAGCATAAGCATAAGCGTTTTTTACCAGTTCACACGCGCAACATAACTTCATAGTCATAGGCATAAGCATAAGAAAATGGAACAGTTTTGTTTTCTTATGCTTATGCTTATGACTATGCTTATGTCGTCGTGTGAACCGGGCCTAATCAATATGGTGCTCAACCAATGGTGCTCAATAGAGAAATACTAATAAAATACACACTATTTCAAAAAAAAAAAAAAGATTGCTGTACGAAAATTGTGACAGCTGACGTTTATAGCTCAAATGTGATTTTTTTCCCGAATTTTGGGAAACATGTACAGATAGATCAGACAAGGCGCAAAACTGAAAAAGTTGATCGCAAAAAGTGCAGAAGGCATTTTGGGGTAGAGGCTGGTAACATAACTATTCTAAACCGATTTTTCATGCTGAATGCGAATATAACTGTTATCAAGACGAATTCTGCAATCTTATACGTGTAAATGACGTATTTTGTGAATTGCTACAGTCATTTCATACTAACGGCTTTTTCATGTAATTCCAAAAGTTCCCAAACTTAAAAACAATGACCATAACTGGAAAGAGCACATCAAAATCAGTAAAACTGTGAAGTTTGAAGGATATCAGTTGAAAAATCAAGGAGATACGAATTTTCAAAAATCGAAATTTGTTTGTATCTCTTGCATAACTGTAAGTGTTTTCATACAAAATTTCGTTTTTTGAAAATTCGTATCTCTTTGATTTTTCAACTGATATCCTTCAAACTTCACAGTTTTACTGATTTTGATGTGCTCTTTGCAGCTGTGGTAATTGTTTTTAAGTTTGGGAACTTTTGGAATTACATGAAAAAGCCGTTAGTATGAAATGTCTGTAGCAATTCACAAAATACGTCAATTACACGTATAAGATTGCAGAATTCGTCTTGGTAACAGTCATATTCGCATTCAGCATGAAAAATCGGTTTAGAATAGTTATGTTACCAGCCTCTACCCCAAAATGCCTTCTGCACTTTTTGCGATCGACTTTTTCAGTTTTGCGCCTTGTCTATTTAGGGCAATAAATGTAATAACATAAAAGCCAAATGTGTAGGTAAATGTATAGTTTATGAAAACACTAGCTGGGGAAAACACTATCTTGAACTAAATTTATTATAGCATTTATTATGTTTTGATTACATTTCTAAGGAACATGACTGTATTTCAGAGCTGTCTGAAATAAGATAAATAAAGTTTATTTGTTATTTGATTGTCGTACTGTTAATTTATTAAACTTACCCGATAACTTTACGGTTCCGTTAGCCGACATATATCGAATAAGTTAACCAGTCTGTAAAGTTATCAGGTCTCTTGAGAAACGGGCCCTTGCAAGTCTCTTTTAAAACAAATATCTGATAAGCTCTTTCTTATAAGTGCACAAACGGCTGAGGAGCGACGATTGAAGTTTGTAATTCGACGGTCGCCGTTTGTCGTTAACATCAATCTTTAATAAGGTCTAGATCTCTATTATATTTTGAGTCATTTTCAAAGAGTATAATTTCCATGTGACCGGGGTTATCCTACAGACACTCTGTTTGTAACGCAAAATTAACAATTTGACAAAGTGTTGCCAACATAACATCAAGCAACGTGTAGGACAAGGATATGAAAGTAGCCATTTGAGAAATCACTTTTACATCAATATAATAAAGAAAGAAAGTTAACGAAAGCTACTTCTAGACCTCTTAGACAACATTATTCAGATTTTAAAAGTTCTTACTAGCTCGAACACTGACTCGATTTAATAATGGACTCGTAGTCTCCACATTAAACACGCCACCTAAACACGCCACTTCAAGTTTGACGTCCTTTAGCTTAATTGTCAAATAAGCCATAAGTAACCGAAAGTTTGAATTTGATTTATACTTTGTCATCAAAAGTCAAGTTAGTAAGAATATTCACTGCCAGTGATATCATATCATGTCGACGGCAAAAGGTCAAGTGGCTTATATCCTCTACAACCAATCAGCAACACAGATATCAGTCGCTACAGCTCGCTACAGGAAATGATCAAACAGCCAATCACAGAAGGGCTTTGGAACGGCACTGGATTACTGTTCAAACATAGATACATCATCATCATCATCATCATCACTATACAAGGTTGATCTGGAAGCACTATGTTTCACAAATAAACAATCAGTTGATTTTGATGAAATTATTATGGGGAAAATGTTATATTTACCTTGGGTTTCCTTTATTCTTATGTGTTGGTTCAAACATAGATACATCATAATCATCATCATCATCACTATACAAGGTTGATCTGGAAGCACTATGTTTCACAAATAAACAATCAGTTGATTTTGATGAAATTATTATGGGGAAAATGTTCTATTTACCTTGGGTTTCCTTTATCCTTATGTGTTGGTTCAAACATAGATACACCATAATCATCATCATCATCACTATACAAGGTTGATCTTGAAGCTCTACAGATGTATAGTCAGTTGATGCGAATACAATTATCAAAGAAAATGTGAGAAATGTTCTGGAGGTTCAAATTAATGGTTATCACTAAAAATACATAGCCCACATACCTCAATGTTTCATTATTTTTTTTAGTTGATTTTTCTGAGGTAGATTTTATGCACTTTCCAGATTTAACTGGGGTATTTTCTGCACTAGTTATAACCTGAAATACATTTCCAATATTGAATATATGTCTCCAGTAGCTTGGGATTCCTGTGCAAGCCCACAAGAAGCACTTACAGCAGGAATAGAAAAGGAAATTCAAAATAATGTAGCAACTATACAATTTACTCACAATAACGTCATGATCAGTTTCGCTGAAAGAAGAAATACATCAATTAAATAATAAACTCTTTAACTATATGACAGAGATATATGCTCAGAAAAATGCACAGTCATAGTGATTAAATAAAACTATCCCTTACCTGTTTAATGAGAGGTCAATGAAGTCAATCTGCAACAATGTATCACAAATAAATTACAGAAATCGTTATCTAAATTAAAATTTACGGTAAATTTTTTTGATTTTCTACGACTAAAAATGTCAACACCGCTGATCAAATCTCGTGGTACTGGTTTTTTACAATAATAAACTGTACGTAGATATTGCAGATGGTATTCGTACATTAACCGTGCAAACAGATTGTAATTAAATAATATTTGATATTATACGATTTTTTTGCTGATGAAATCTAGACAAAATGTGTTTTGCACGTACATCGCTAAGCAACGTGACTGACTCGTCAAGCTCGCAGAAAATCACAAATGCAACTGATTTCTCTATGATAACTTTAAGAACTCTGGGTATTTTATAGCTGAAGGTAAAGGACAGCAGTACAACTAGTATTCTTTGATAAAGGAGCAAAACTTCTCAACACGTGCAAATGTCATGAAATGCTCGTGGGCAGTCGTGCATGGGAATGTGCACTTGAGAGACGTTTCATAAACTTACCGCCTCTTTGGAGGACTTCGCTTCTCTGTCGGCTACTCCACACTCTAAAAAAATGTAGTCTGAATTACTTTAAATCCTTTAATGGAAGAAAATTTTATACCTAGCTTGTTTCTTACCTTTTTCCTCCGTTTTGAGCTGTCGAGAAGCATGTGACAGTTGAGGTGGACTGGTAATGAGCAACCTGGATGACGGGATGCCTGTGGCCATCAGTAGATATTTTTTTCTTTTGTTTATTTATAATAATACCTTTAAAGAAATATGTCCAACATGTCCATTGGACACCAATGGATTGATTTCTTCTTTTATTTTCGGTATTTTTACGTTTTCCTTGTCGTCTGTTGACCGAACTCGAACCTAATGTTTTGGGATCCCTGTGTCATTCAAAATGGTGACATTTCCTACGTGAAGATTTGGCGAAACCAGGTCAGTAAATGCTTCAAAAATGATCCAGCAGTTCGTAGTTGAGTATATTCCATTGGATGAAATAAATATAATGACAAAGAAAGACACGGAATGGAAAGGTTTTGTAAAATTTTGTAGATTGAGGCCCCTTGAGGCCTTGTGATGATCATCGCGCCATATGCAAGGGAAGCGGCGAAGTTTTGGATTGGACATTTCCTCGAAACCGATTAGAAGTTTAACTTAAAAGTAATACATTATGGAGCAAAATATATGATTTTGAACTTGGCTCGAGCTTGGCTCGAAATTGGCTCGTGACTCGTGTTTGACTCGGGCTCGAACTTGACTCGTGCCACTCTTGTTCTTACAATGTAGTGTGGAACCTGGTACCCCATCTCACAAGGAGCCAAAGTTTGTGGTGTTTTATACAATGTTGTATAATCTATTTACGATGTTTTGCTTTAATTGTAAAGCTGAAAATCCCAAAGTTACTATGAAAAAGAATGGGACAATGGTGACCGTAGTACAAACTTGCCAAAATTGTGCTGGAAACCAGTTCACTTGGCAAAGCCAGCCATATATCCTTGGAAGATATCCTGCAGGAAATATAATGCTAAGTTTTGGGATATTGATGGCTGGTGCCTCTGCAAGCAAAGTTCTCCAATTTTGTAAGCATATAGGACTATCAGCTATAACCCTCAGAACATACTTCATCCATCAAAAGAAGTTCCTCTTCCCATCAATTATCAATCATTGGGAAGCATATGTCAAAACTAGTCCAGCAGTTGAAACAAACAAAGGATTTGGTATGGAGTGGTGATGGGAGATTTGACTCCATGGGCCATAGTGCGAAATATGGTGTTTATACCATGTTTTCATCGACTATCAATAAAATTGTACACTTTGAGCTATTGCAGGTAATTACATGTAGGTCACAATAATATGATTAGTACAAACACTAAAGCATGCACAAAGTAACACTATTAAAGTGGTGAATAGCACTATTTGTATAGTGATACTTAATATGTATTACCGGTATGTCACTTTAGTGTTTGTACTTTGTCTAGTGTTTATACAAATAAGATTGCAGAATTGTCCTGAGGAAATAGAATGATCTTCCTTTGCCTGTGAAAAAATTGATAAACTAATAGATAGTAATAGACTCAGCTCTTCTTTATCATCTAGTACAATCTAAATCATAGTATTTCTCCTGGGGGGGGACTCCTATATATAAGAGGATGGGGATGCTCATCAGAAATTTTGAAAAAGGTACGTGAGTGGGAGTGGCAACAATTTATTTCTACCCCTAAAAGGTACCAATTCAATTCAAAACAATAATTAAGAATTAAAGTAATGAAACACTTTGTTATCAATGTGCTTTGAAGATTCAATTCAGATCATCGAAATCGTCCCTTTCATGCTTATTTTAGGTAGTTTATTTACCCCAAAACAGCCCCTAAAAGGTACCAGCTTGTCTTTGGTAGTCCAATTAAGTCTGAGACACCCTAAAAGGTACCAGATTGCAGATTTTGACCCCTAAAAGGTACGACGAGCATTCCCGTCCATTTACGATCGGAGTCCCCCCCGGAGTATTTCTGTCACATGCAAAAAACACTGTATAATCAATATTTTTGCCACAATTAGCTAGCCTAGAATAAGAGGTAGTGCAGATGTGATAATTTGATGAAATTTTCTGGCCAGCTAATCCAACTTACAATTAGTCTAAAATGGGGTTGTCAGCTTCAAAGAAAAAAGGCTATCCATGTGATTTAATATCATTTTATATGTTGTGCTTCAGTTTTACTATTGGTTATTTTTTTTGTCCCAATGTTTTTTGCTCATAATCATACCTTATAGAACAAAATTTAGGGAAATAAAATTTAACCAAGGACAAAATTGAGGCACAACATAACAAAACATTGTATATGTGTTTATTCCATTGTTTTCTTTATTATAGGCAAATCAAACTGGAAGTAGCCAGGCAATGGAGCTAGCAGGGGCAAAGAAATGTTTTAGCCACTTGTCACTTGGTCTCCAAATCAAGGTCTTCATTTCAGATAGGCACCTTGGGATTGCCAAGTGGATAAGAGAGCATCAACCATCTACAAGTCATTTTTATGATATATGGCATGTTGCCAGATCTATCACCAAAAAATTGCAAAAAGCCAGTAAAGAAAAGAGTTTTGAGCTTATCAAAGACTGAATAAAAAGCGTCAGAACCCACTTGTATGGTGTGCAACAAGCACAAAAGAGGGTTTCCAGTCTATGATACTTGCCAAATGGAAGTCCTTTATGCTTCATGTTGCAAACAAACATGATAACCACCCAGACCCATTGTTTAAAAAGTGTGCACATGATGCTAACATTCAGCCCAGAAAATGGATTAAGATAGGTACAGTACTTGTTAACCTGTACTATGCAAAAGTGACATTTCCCCATATATACACCTATTTCAAAAGGTTGCCCTTGGTTTTGTGATATACTGCATACTGAATACCAAGACTGAAATGTATTTCAAACAACAATTACAAGAGGTGGTAACTGCATTGATTCTCTATGCCTTTCATTTAGAATCGAAGCAGACATCTTGCCGATTTTCTTGTATATTATTTTATGCATGAAACATAATAAATTTAATTGCACGGTTCATTTCGGTTTTGGTATACAGTATACAATATGCAAGAAAACCAACTAACCATTTGTGGAATAGGTATACCTGTAGGGCATCATTAATTCATTTTCTTTTTCATTGAAATATATTGGTGTATTATTTCAGGAACCAAAACATATGAAAAACTATACTCAATACTGATGAATAAAAGAATCCTAAATGATATCAGACTACTGTCCTCGGATGCACAAACAAGCTGCTTGGAAGGGTTTCATTCAACCCTAAACCACTTCCACCCCAAAATGCTGTGCTTTTCTTGGCTTGGAACATATTGCAGGTATATGATTTGATTATTCAATTAAACCTTATTGGAATTTTGCAGTGTTGTGTCTGTTTGCATCCTGGAAGATTAGCTGTGTGCAAAAGAAATGCCTTTCTACACTAGATATAAAATGCAGCCATTACAAATTATTATTCAATTTTAACAGGCACATCTTGGCCAGTCTTCATTTCAATGAAAATGTTAAGAGAGAAGCAAGAAAAACCAAAGAAGGAAAGACCTGTTACAAAGTTACTTGGCCAAAGTTTAAAGAAGGAGAAGAAGTTGTAAGAGAAGTATCAGTTGCTCACACACATAGTAAGTCCAGCTACTATGACATTTCACAGAAAGAACTAATGCACTGTTGGTTATTCTCGAGGTCAAAAACAAGCATGCACAAGCTTTACATTGTACAAAACTTTGTTCTTGTAGTGGAGTATTTGAGTGGTTTTCATGACTTTGAAAAAGTAGTGTTGACATATTTGCATGAAATGGCACAAATGAAAGTACTCAGTTTTTCACAGTAACTGATAAATAATAACAGTAGCTTCCAAATGAATTGCAAAACATATGCACAAGGAGTATAAGCTCAAAGCCTAATGGCATTTTGACCCCCATTTATACAGGAGGTTGAAATGTCATCATGCTGGGGCTTATTGCTATTCTTTACTCAGTCACTTCTTTCTAGTAAGAAAAATATATCAATGTGTTTAAAGTGCCTTTCATAATACATGAAACAAAGTGTACTAGCCGGAGCATAATGGTCAGATCAATACAATACGAAACAAAGGAATCTGATTGAAATAGTGCCAAATAACGTAAAATGTCTATTCCATGTATGCCATAATGTTCTAATTTTTGGAAAAGAATTTCATGATTCACCGTATCAAAGGCTTTAGATAAGTCAAGAAATATTCCAATAGCAGTTTCTTTGTTATCAATGGCGTTAGAAATATTTTCATATAGGTCAATGAGAGCGAATGAAGTTGAATGGCCTATTCTAATTCCATACTGATGTTTACACAGCACTTCGTGATGATGAAAGAAGTTAAACAATCGAGTATAAAAAGCTTTTTCAAAGATTTTTGAGAATGCTGGAAGAATTGAGACTGGCCAGTAATTTCCAAAACTGGATTTATGACCCGATTTGAACAATGGAACAACGCGAGATATCTTCAATTTGTCAGGGAAAGTGCCACAATTAAAAGACAAATTTATAACATAAGTTAGAGGTTTAGCAATGCTGTCAACTGTCGACTGAATTGTGGACATAGAAATATTATCATAGCCGGAAGCTTTCCCAGATCGAAAGCTTTTCGTTATAGAAATTACTTCGCTTTCAGATATTGGGTCTATGAATATGGAAGAAGTGATTTCTTTGGTAAGATATGACTTAGGAGAAACATTGGTATCACGAATATTTCTTGCCAGATTCGGACCTAAGTTACTGAAAAAGCTACAAAATTTATTAGCAATATCCGTAGTATCTGTGATTTCCTTATCATTGTCACGAAATGCTATGTTTGATAATGATCTTTGCTTTTTTTTGTTCATTATTTCATTTAAAAGATGCCATGTTTGTTCTAATAGAATGATTTAGTTTATTCTTAAAATTTTTATATTCGTTTTCATTATCTTGACTAGGATTACGAAGGTATTTCCTATATAACTTATTTTTTGATTTAATAGACTTTAAAAATCCTTTTGAAATCCAAGGCTTTAGTTTTTGGCTTTGATTTTATGATATTCTTTTTATTGGGAAGCATTCATTATAAATTGAAGTGAATTCATTAATGAACGTGGAATAAGCACTTGGTGGATCATTTTGTTTGGTTGTGTTGAGCCAAGTGCAATCAGCTAGTTTATCTTTCAATTTTTTAACATTATTGACGCTCTTATCTCGATAGGTTATAACCTGGTTGTGTGCGGCCGTGCTGCATTCATCATTGTACATAATAGAAAATATAGGAAGGTGATCAGAAATATCAGTGAATATAAGGCCATTTTTTAAATGGCCATCAAAATTGTTGGTAAAAATATTATCAATCAGAGAAGCCGAATGAGACGTAATTCTAGTGGGACGACTGATCATGGGACACAAAAAGTTTGAGAAAAGACTGTCTAGGAATTCACTTGTTTGTCCGTGATCATCAGAGTTTAAGAGGTTTATATTGAAATCGCCCATGAGATAGAAAATTTTGTTTTCCCTAGAGATGTTTTCGGCTAACTCATTGAACTCATCGACAAATGAGCCTAAATCTTGGTTTGGAGGTCTATAAATTATCCCTACAATAATATTTTCCCCCCGAGGGTTGTTAATTTCAACAAATAGGGACGAAAAATAGGGAGTATTGGAGTCACGAAAATGCAAATCAAATCGCTCTTTGAACTTTAAAACCTTAGATAAATAAAGACCAATCCCACCGCCAATTCTGTCTTTCCTGAAATTATGGATAAAATTATACCCTTCTAAATCGACTAAGTGGTTGGATTCCTTAAGCCAAGTTTCACTAATTCCTATGATATCAAAGTGAAATCTTAGATAATCTAACAAGTTATTAAAGTATAATATTCTTTGTTTATTTGATATAGATTATATATAACGTTATAAGCATTCAGGAGTTGACAAGTTAGAGCATAAAACAGATGTAGCAAGAGTACTCTCAGCTCATTCTAAGTTCTGAATTAATGAAATGTTTTATTATATTAATGCATTTATTGAACATTTTATTGGTAATTAACTTTACCTTTATTACTGTCAGGAGAACACGTTGATTCCTCAGCATCTAATGGCACCTCAATGTCTTCTTGTTGTGTGCTCCTTTTGTATACAATACATCCTTCCTCATCTCTTAGCCTATATAATGGAAGGTCTTGTGGCTTCTTGCAGCACTCTTTCCAGGTATCATCAAGATGTTGCTGTACTCCTTTGATGGAATGTGAGCGGTAGGGATAAAGATGAGGGCCACATGGTTTACGTGCCAGTTCTTGTTCACTGTCTAGGAACTCCACTGAGAGTGTCAATTTACTATCACCATACAATAGGGCTGGGACTCTGGCAGTTCCCTCAAGAATTTCACTCAACCTTTCTTTGAGCTCTGGCTTAGTCCTGTGGAATCTTCATGTCTGGATTGTAGCTCATCTATCAGCTCATTCTTCTTTAGATTTTTGAAAGGCTGTATCCCACCCTTTTTTCCAAAAGTGCCTGATATATATATAGAACTAGTTATTTCACTGAGTGTTTTATACCTGCCATAGGTCATGTAGTCTCTGTGACCCCCTTTTTGAGTCCCATACTCAAATTCTACACTTGACTTGTCTCCATTCATAAAAGGCATCTGATCAAAGAACTTTACACCATTTAATTTAATTGGCTCCAAAAATCCTCGAAGACATTCTCATCTGGTTGGCACAAATGCAAGTTGATCTGCATCAGTCCCCCCTGAGCGGCCCATCATATAGAGCTGGGGTTCTTCAATCTTAGACTGAACTTTACATGCTGTAGTTATCCCATGTTTTTCACAAAACTCTTGATTAGACAGGTGAACTGCTGGGTCATAAGCTCTCATTAAAAGAGCATTATTTCCTCTTCTTATTTCTCCTAAAGGGTACTTTCTAGCTGCTATCTTGCTCTCTTTTTTCTCAATGCCTATGCCATCTTTTTTAAGGACAAGCTTTGTGTAGCTGTTTTCTAAAACAGGTATTCCTAAATTATATTCTCCAGAGATAATGCGTGACTGAATGTCGAGCTTTAGATACTTGTTTGCTCTTGGGACAGGGATGGATATTTCTCCACCTTGTTGCTTGAGTAAAGCTCTTCGTACCCAACAACCTAAAATGTATACATCCCATTAGATGGCATGAACATTTATTATAGCTTATATTATAATGTTTTTGTACATCATGAGATTTGTACAGTCATAAAGCATGATGTACATGTACTGTACATAGAAAAAGGTTGAGAACATCCATCCATATAATATAATGGTTTTGATAGATTGCATGATTAACAACTTTCACAGACCAGTTGTCCACTATTAAGAGAGATCAAACTGTTGCTAACCAAGAACTTCAGGCTTTCTTGAAGTTTTTCTATAAAAATCACTATAAAAATATTGATGTTTAGGCTAAGAGAAATCCAGTAATACCATTTTTAGCCAATTTGAACCATTTTTAAAAATCTTGAAAAATCATCGAAATTGTCACTTAGGACATTTTCATTTTGGAACCTTCAATTGTTTAAAGTCCCTATCATCCCTAGCCAGGAACTTCATAAATTATTTCTTTGTGCATGGAAAATCTGCCTTGTTAAATATTTCTGGATACACACATTTCCCTTTAGAGAAATTAAGCATTCAAAATTAGAAAATGCAAATGAGATGACGTCAACCTAGGAATTTGATGGCACATTTTGTTTCAAATTTTCAAACAGGTGCATAAGGGTAAGGAGTAAATATGTCCATAGAGTAGAGTTTAGCGCAGAAAACCTTTTCCAAAAGGTAAAATTGTAATAATTGCTTATAATCATGTTTTGTATATTTAATAATTCCTGAGTTGACATCATCTCATTTGCATTTTTTTTTTTCATTTCGAATGCTTAATTTCTCTGAAGGGAAATGTATATATAAAATTCTGTCTGTCGTCTACAAGAACTAAGTATTGGGAAATACCCATGAGTAAATTAGTTTTAATTGTTTACATGTCTTCTAATCTGGATTAATGGTCTAATCTGAATATTTTAGTATCCACGTGATAACCACTAATTAAAAAGGGTACATTTAGAACTGACCAGCTCGAAGTTATAAAGGGTGTATTTCAGCTCATATAGGGTAAGTTAATTTTGTACGGTCTCCAGACCCGTTTTGAAGTTGTACTTTTTCTCACAGATATGCACCATATATGCATGCAATTGGTATCATGCAACTGAATCATAAACGGACCCCTCAAGGTAGTTAGATTGGTATTTTCCTTTCAATATCTTTGAATATTTATGAAAAAATATATATAGAAAAAGGAAGATACTTTTAGTTTTTTTTAATATTCCAGCGTTAAATCAAAACAGTGTGTCAGTATGCTAATGAGTTGTGAGGCAGTCGAAATGATTGAAACATTGAAACATTCTGGGGTTTCAATCACGTGATTTTCGCGCGTAGTTTTACTTCCGGTAAATCAAGTGGTGGTCAACAACAACAAAATGGGTCAGTGAATGTAAACAAAGGATATTCTGACTATTTTAAAAGTCTAGAAACTAAATTTCGCGATAGATATCTTCAAAAAATTAATCTGTGTGATGGAATCGATCCTTATTCTCTCAAAACAAAGAGCTATCACATGAATTGGCAGACTTTCCGTCGGTACGTTTTCCCGACATCTCAAATTACTTGGTGCTTTCAACGTCCTTTTACACAGCAAAGCAGATGAAAGCTATGAAAAGCATGGACACCTACAATTTCATCCTGTGTGGCTGGGTAAAAGAAGCTGGTATTAAGATTTTAAAAGATGGTTCTCATCTTGTTTCTGCAAGGGTAGGTGAAGATTTGCATGTCTTGTTTGCTCGGCGACGACATGCAAATGACAAGTTTAAAACTTTTGCTTAGGTTGATCATTCTCAACGCTCTACAGAGTCACCACTGAAGTCTTGGGCTTTTATAAAAGAAGATGGACAAATAATTACAGCTCACTGTAATTGTATGGCAGGGTAAATGAAAAGAGTTGTCTGTTCGTCAAAACTCAATCAATAGCATTTTAGTTTCTAATTTTTGCTTCGTAGACATTTTAAATTGAGGCAAAATATGACAAATTCTTGCCTTTTCTAACGATTACAATCCACAAAATATATGTCTGATCTCGATATTCTGCATCCTCTCTGATGTTTTGCAATATCTGATCCTATCAAATGTTTTATTTTCTTAGGCTCGCCGAGTCTTGCTCACACGTTGGAGCAGTGCTGTATGCTGTGGAGACAGGGGTGCAGATGCGGGACTCTGTGACATGCACCATGGAGAAGAGCAAGTGGCTCATGCCATCACATGTGCCTAAGGTTATAATTATAAAGACTTTTTTACAAGTAGACTCAACCATGGAGATAAGATTATCTTTTACTAAACGTTTTTGACTTTAATAATTGTTTTGACATGAGTTTTTAGGGACTGGTCATTAATTACCAGGAGGGGGCTGGTGCATCTGAAAAGTGTAATTAATTTTGGATGACTCTTTCACATTTTTTTCATACATTTATGCATAACATTCACACAGAATGTGCACAAACATATGTAAGAGACTCAGGGTCCGTGCAGGTCCTTAAATCCTTGAAAAGTGCTTGAATTGAAAACTCATTTTCAAGGGCACTTGAAACTCCTTGAAAATTTGAAAATTTCGAAAAACTCCTTGAAAACTCCTTGAAAAAGATAGGTCTTTAGCACCAAGCAATCTCTGAATTATACCGTTCGGCTGAAATTTGATTCGGATTTGCCAGTAAAAAAAAAGACAAATGGACTTTCTGTACTTTCTGGCGGGAACTAGCCAACACCTAAACGAGGCTTGCACACACGTTTTCAAAAGCTTCTTCCTCGCACTTCCCTGCTAACAGAGGCTCACACAGACGTTCAATTAAGGACGTTCGCGGGCATTGTTCACGCACACTTTTGCTGCGCACACTAGCACGCGCTACCTCAATAAATCCAAAAATGGCGGCCTAAAAATATTTTTTTCCAGTAATTATTAAATTTTGATCTTTTCAAATGGAACTTACTTTTATAAGAAGAAAAAAATAAAACAAGGAATTTGACTGAGTAAAAAAATCATTCAGATTGAAAAACTCCAGAAAAAAGGATGAAAAAGATTTTAGTACACCCAGTCTCCACTCGGTATTCAAGATGGCGGGGAAATTTTAATCCTTTACGGGTCGATATCTCGGAAACGAATACGGTGACCCCCACTTTTTAGTCGGGCGGCTAGCCCGACTTTAGTTCTACCTTTTGGTCTTCTGTCACGTCGCGTTTAGTCCCCCCATGATGCTTTACGAACTCGACAACAGGGATCCCATTCATGTCTTACGATAGCCACATGGTCGAACGAACTTCGAGAAGGGAGCGAAGGGAAGATATATGTTTACAAGACTTTATTACGAAGTCATTCTTGAAGATGTCGAAGAAATTACCTGCTAAGACGCTCAAATCACATACAAATGCACACACCGTCCGCGATAGACCCACACTAAAAGATGTCTTTTGAGCGTACATTTCGACCCGGGTTGTTTCAAGGACTGTCTAACATATCGAACATGTCATATGGAAAACAAGCTAAAACGAGTTCTCACTAGTTCACACCAGATCGATGATGATCATAGCAAAAATATCACAAATGACAATACAAATGACAGTGACAAAAATGAAAGTCACAAAATGCTAAGTGATATTTTTCGAGAGGGCAATGTTCTGTTACGGGTCATTTTGCGTGTTACTGTTCGAATCGAAGCTCGTCTACTGGCCGAATCAATTCGCCAAGATAATAAGTATAAAGTGAGGTCGCACCGAGAATCTCTGCAATACATTTGGTTACCCTATGAAAGAAAATTTTATACTTTGTATGTGATGGAATTGTATTTATCATTCGTTTGATCTAAAGCGTCAAGTACAGTAGACAATCGGCGGTATCTTTGACCGTGATGCAACTAGATTTTTAAAATCAGTTAGTTTTATAATCATTGCCAACGCTAGCCGTTTGTGATTGTTTGAAAAATTGCTTTTACACAAAGTGCTAAATATTTTGAACTGTCATAGTGTGTGTCCGACACTGATCCTGGAGAATTATGTTTTGTAGTTCAACATTGAAGGTCAACTAGCAGTGTTCGTCACACAACGCACAAGAGATAGACAAGAAACATTTCAGAGAAAGCGGTATAGTCTCCTTTGCAGCCTTTTTTTGTGTCGTCACGCAAGGCTTGAACTGCGTGACGACACAAAAAAGGCTGCAAAGGAGACTAAGAAAGCGGTGTACTTTCGTGAGTTTTAGGGGAACAGTTCTGCTAACGTGGATACACCAGCTGTTTTCTGCTCGCAGCACTTAACTTTCTATTAGAAATGAACCATAGCAGTTATCTCACGTTGCAAGTGTTTATCTTCGCGCTGCAAACAACATACAATTTTACATGATTTTACGCTCAAGTAGCCCGACTTCACGCTACATTAGCGTCTAGTTTTAGTCTTAAAAGGAAGGTATTTTGGAGTAATACGACATTTCTGCATTTTAGTACACGTGTCCGGGAACATCTCAAGGGTGATAAGTCTTCTCATATATATAAACACTTAGCAAAATCACCAGAATGTAAAGAAGCTTGTTCTGATAAGTGTTTTGAAATAATAGATCAGGGAACTGAATACACTATCAAACTAAAAGAAGCCATGCATATCAAATGGCAAATGCCCAACTTAAACCAACAAGTCTCGCATGTTAATTTAAGTCTTAATATTTAATGCCTTGCATTCTCACATTCTCAATTATGCAATATCTTCTATAAATGCTGTATTCGTTGTAATTGTAGTCACACTGAGGATGAGGTCCGGTACCTCGAAACATGTCTGTAAACATTAAAAATGTTATAAAATGTATCCAAATTATCATCTTATTTCTAACGCGTAGACCATTTGGATCAGTACTCCACGACATTTCTGAAAAAGAAAAAAATTCTCATCACAAGGGACTTAATGACAACGGTTTTTCGCTAAAAATTACACCCCTTCATCTCATCAAACACCGCCAATTTCAACAGCAGCGCACTGGAAAAAAACACTCATCAAAACTCAGAGAGATTAATTCATGCTTAAATGACCAAAAATTGTTGTCAACAATAGTCTCATACAACTGCAGATAAAATTTCTGGTCGTTTAAGATGCATTTTATATTTTTAGTATCTATGTTCTCGCCCTACACGTATAGCGTTTTGACAAAATTGTATGGCTCATAGCTCGAAAACGAATACGGTACCCCCTCTTTTTTATGTCGTTTATTCAAAGTGTATATCATAAAGTATCAGTATACGAAATTTCATTAAAATGACATCACAAATTCAATTACCCGCGAACGTCGTTAACGTCTGTGTGAGCCTCTGTTAGCAGGGAACCTCGCACCAATCGATTGTGAGATGTCAAACGAAAGCAATTTGTTGTGGAAATAAGGTAAGTTCTTGTTGTGTCTTCTTAAGATTAAGATATTGAAAGGAAAAAAATGATTTTCTATCGGATATATGAAGCTTTTTTTACATTAAAGTAACGAAAATGGTCCTCCTCAGCAGTCCTCCTGAGCATGTCATGCACATGTAAAAGGATCTATTTCTTATTGAACATTCCGAATAAATTCACATGTGATTCCGCTGAAATATGAAGTTATTACTCGGGCTTTCGAAGAAACGCCCGAGTTATATTTGGGCTTCGGTTGTCGTTCAGACGCAAAACGCAGTCTAGTAAGCAATGCGCATGCGTATAGTCAGAAAGGCGCATGCGTCGAGAACTACCTTGAAAAGCACATGGTTATCATGGATGTCTGAAAGATGTCGAGGTGTTCAAGGGTAAATATGATTTCTAGTACACTCAAACTACATACAAACGCACACACTGTTCGTGGTAGACCCACATTAAAAGATGTTGAGCGTTTTCGAACCGAATTGGTCTGCGAACATTTTTGAGTTTGTTTACGAACGTATTCGTTGAACTGCTAATGCCCAAGTCATCTAAATTGTATTGCTATTTGAAAGCTAAAAACCAAGAAAATAAAGGAAAGTTTGTGCTTAAATTCAATGTAGTCTAATAATTATAGTTAAAACATAGAACAGTTAAAACATAGAGCAGTAGTTTTCATCTTTAATGATCACCAACTGTGAATCAATTCTGCTAATAATCCGTGTTGAAGTTGTAGAGTTGTGAGTATTGCAAATCAGTTATATTAAAGTTGGTTTGTTTCAAGGCAGGCAGAATTACCAACAATTCTTCTGTAAGTAAATGATTGGATTGTCACTCAGAAATGTGTTAGTTGGATGTGAATGCTTCTGCGAGTGTAAAAATTTCAGATCTTAAAAATTCCGAGCCCTCAGCGTGATTTGAGCCTACATTCGGATTTCCGGTCCGACGCTCAAGCACTGACCCTTCAGATAAACTGATAAACAGATAAACTTTAAAATACATTTATTTGTCTCTTCAAATTATTGTAAAAGTTGTTGTTATTAATAAAGCAAATGAATCAAAGTATCATGATTAAAAATGATAGTACACTGCAGAAGTCAAATAAGTTAGTTTGAAAAAAACATTTCATGGGTAGTGACTATAAACAAAAATCAATTTTTAATCCGATGGCTCCAGGGGTTTATTATTCGCTTTCTTTAGAGAGTTTTTCTCTTATCAAGTAAATAAACGTCAGAAGGAGACGATAAACCCCTGGAACCCAGGGTAGGTCTTTCTAGAAAAGAAGGCTAAGTCTGTATAAATGCGCTTTTAGGTCAAGGAGCGCAGCAGAATAAATGAATGGAGAATTTAAAGGGACAATGTTAACAAAGAGAACTCATGATTTACTACATAGAAAGCCCGAGTTCACGCAGCTATGCATCTTGTTTTTCATTACATTGGAAGTAAGATGTTTTGAGGTAAGGGTGTACAATTAACATGATCTTGATGTTCCTTGAAAATACAATTTTGGTCCTTGAAAAGTCCTTGAAAAGTCCTTAAATTTCGTTTTAATACCCTGCACGGACCCTGGAGACTTATCTGCAGAACAATTTCTCCTCTGCCTTAGACGGTCTATTTCACTTTATGGCGCCCCAAAGCGTATGCACTCGGACAATGCAAGTCAGTTTAAGTGTTATTGTCACAGAAAACCGGGCGGGGTCCACGGATCAATGTCAGCCAATTCCTTCCAAATTTCTACCACAAATTACTCTTGCTTGAAACTATGGTTTCTCGATTTTTTTCAAAATCCGTTCATTTTTTACAAAGTTCGACCACCCCCACTCGTTTTAGCTGATGCTCGCATGAAAATCGTGCGAAATCAAGGCCAAATTGCATAGATAATTTGACAAAGTTCGCATCGCTTTTGATTTTTGATTTGATTCGTGAAGAATATTTGTTTTCTAAATAAGCTATCCTCTTAGCATTGGCTATTTTCGTTCAGTAGTTCGGTCTGAGCGAATCGGTACTTTGTTCCTGAAGGACTTCCACCCGCTTGCTAATTTTACAATATTTTGAAAAATCATTTTCTCCACTGTGCGTGAATGGCTTTCAACGAAATACCTATTTCTATGCAGTTCATGTAGTGAACTTTGATCATCAGTAAAATACAAATTGGGATCTTCTAATGCTTTTGAAACAGAGCTCTCCAAAGTTGGCCAAAATTGACTTAATTTGTATGCCTAATTAGCATATTTGTATACGAGAAAACATTTTCTCCCTTTGATTACTCCTCATATTGTGTTTTGTAGTCTATTTGTAATTGTAATGCTTAAAAATGTTTTAAATGTACAAAAATCTTTATAAAAAGAACTGATTTGCTGCCAAATTCAGTTATCCCACTTTGTAAATCTAAAAAAATCAAGAGAACCGGTCCTTTAAATCTGACGAATTTATTCAGCTACTATAACGTGAGCAAATAAGTAGTGGCCTTGATATATAGTTTTAGAAAAAGAAGAAGAAGAAGAAAGTATAATAAGATAAGTATAAAAATAAAGAAATATCCTCTCTTGAATATTTCCCTTAGATTGCGTGACACATTCACACGTGCTTATTGAATCGTTTCATTATCATAATTTATTATTTATGTTTGTTAATAAGTTGTCTTTTTTGTAGCAAGGGGTGCTTGTAAGTGGGTGGATTTATATCTTTTTTCTTTTAAGGGTTGGGTCAGGTAATTTACCTTGTAGGGGACCTTGGGTCCTATTGTAAATTTACCTGCCTTTGGGCAAATTCATTAAATAAATAAATAAAAATAAAATAGTCTGATATAATTAGGAAACTCAGACTGCAATATAATTCACCTTTTTACCGAGACTTATTTATGATCGTATTCTTTTGGATTTTATGTGTATTATTGCTCATTTTCTACAGCTTCATGCTTTGACATTGTCTTTGCTGGGCTGTCCCAACTGTATTTTCTGTTTTCTGTATTTTTTGTAAAATTGTAAATTTATCACTTTGTCCCGTCTTGTTCAAACGAAAATTGTTGAAGAAGCCTTCTCTTGATCATGAAATTCTTGGAAACTACCGCACTATTTCTAATCTAAAAATGGTCTCTAAAGTAATAGAAAAAACTGTTGCCCAACAACTCAACAACTACCTATCTGCAACTAATCTTCATGAGCCCTTCCAATCTGCATATAAGCCTTCTCATAGTTTTGTTCTTCGTGTTTCCAATGACATTCTTCAATCCTTAGATAAGCGTTCATGTGTTGCTATGTTATTACTTGATTTATCTGCCGCCTTCGATACTGTCGACCATACTA
This sequence comes from Telmatactis stephensoni, assembly GCA_029948255.1. NCBI lineage: Eukaryota > Metazoa > Cnidaria > Anthozoa > Actiniaria > Isophelliidae > Telmatactis > Telmatactis stephensoni. The sequence continues at coordinate 124,682 of JALIZF010001216.1, forward strand.
TCCTTCTTCAACGTTTTCGCTCTAAATTTGGTATCTGTGGTTCTGCACTTCAGTGCTTTCAATCGTATCTCTCCAATTGTACCCAATTTGTGTCTATTGATGGTGCCTGCTCTGATTCTCTCCTGCTTGATTGTGGTGTTCCTCAAGGCTCTGTACTTGGTCCTATTCTTTATGTCCTGTACACTTCACCTGTTCCTGATATTCTGCGCAAACGTATGACATCTTTCCACCTCTATGCCGATGACACACAACTGTACATCCCTTTCTCGTGTAATGATGATCTGTCTCTTGATGACGCAATGAAGTCATTAGTTGTGGTTACACTTAGTCCCAAAAATCGATTTCCCGTGGTAAACATACCTAGGTCAATTTTACTGTGGTCTTATTTACCATGGTGATGTGGTTACATGTAAATCGATTACCCGTGGTGAAAATGTGAGCTCGACCTTATAACAGATTTGGCACGCAAATTGATTTCTTACCGGGAATCTCCTGGTCTGTTTACTTAGTTTAGATGAAATGGATATCGATCGTGATTTACAATGTGCTGTAGTATTCTTCATGCTAATTTTGTGTCGCCGAACATATTTATCTCATATTTACTTCTAATCCACTACATTCGAAGGAGGGCAAGGCATAGATGACTGATACTTAACTTTCTTGGTATGTTGCAAGGGTCCATTGCTGTCAGACAAATTTATCGCAGGCTTTTGGCTGTTAGAGCGCCCAGAAGAATTTGGATGCTTCCCCGACCACAAAACTGGTTCCAAGAGATACTAAATAACATGGCGTTTGATCACTGGTGGAAGGAAAATTTTAGAATTAAAAGACAAACATTTAAATCTGTTTGCCGAGTCATCAGACCAGCAATTCATCGACAGGATACAAGGTTAAGGGAAGCTATTAGAGTAGAGCGAAGAGTGGCCGTAGCTTTGTGGAGACTAGCTACAGGAGAGTGCTATCAATCATGCGGACTTATGTTTGGACTCTCAAAGGCATCAGCAGTGTATTGCACGCACGCGAGTTTGTGGAAGAGTTATGTAATTTTCAGGATGATTTTATCAAGTTTCCTGTTTCAATAGCTGACATTCAAAAGAAGATTGACGGTTTTTCTGAGATATCTGAAATCCCAAATGTTGTAGCGGCTATCAATGGAAGTCATATCCCTATTAAGAAACCTCCAGATAGTGGCGAGGACTATTGCAACCGAAAAAAGTTATACAGCTATGTCGTACAAGGTGTTGTTGACTCTTCTAAATTGTATCTGTCTGTGTCTACTGGGTATCCAGGTAGCATGCATGATGCGAGAGTTCTAAGATTATCAGAGCTTTGTAGAGCTGCAGAGGACGAGGACATTTTAATGGAGCCAACTTTTGACGTTAACGGAACTGTTGTCCGTCCACTCATCATTGGAGACTCAGCATACCCACTTAAAAATTGGCTACTTCGTCCCTTCAAAGACAATGGGGCTTTAAACCCCGCATCAAAAGTATTTTAACAAGCAGCTTTCTACTGCACGAATAGCAGTTGAACATGCATTTGGTGGTATTAAAGGCCGATGGAGAATTCTACAGAAGCGACTAGATGACGAAACCGAACGTATCCGGGATACAATTATTGCATGTTGCATTTTACGCAACATTTGTATTTTGAATGGAGATCATTATGATGCTGATAGTGATGATGATGATGATAACAATGACGAAGATGAAGATAATGGCCCTCCATCTCAAGCCGCTAATGGGGTTCTGAATGCTATTGTTGATTATTTATCAAACTAGTGACAAGAACTTGTAGCTACTTGTATATAAATGAACTGTCTTCAATCGAATCGACTATATAATCGACTATAGTTTCCTATTAATTAATTGATATATTTTATGCCATATTTTCCCCATAGCTTTACTTCGCAAGACAAAGAAATATTTACTCTGTTTTACTGACAAATGTTTATTCCAATAACTATTCAAAATATCCAGAGTGCTTTTAGTAAAAGCGTGAAACACTAATTACTAAATTGTACAAATAAGAGGACTAGTTAAACAAAGAAAAGAATAGAATGGGCATAAAATAGTACAAAATATTATTAAAATTTCACGCTTTTACTAAAAGCTGTCTAAAAGTGAATTTATTACTTCGATCAAATCATACATATGAAATGCATTTATAAAATATTTATATTATATTCGTTTTGTTCAAATAGCTATTCTTATAATACGAATATTCTCTACTTATATTAATTTTTTTGTATCTATGTAATTCGACGGATCAATACTGTATTGTATATATATGTGTGGTAAATAATCACTAGCTAATACTTGTAAAAATCAAACTTAACAAAACAAGAGTTCAAAAATAAAATGTTTGTGGCTAAAATGACTGAATTGATGAGAATTGATGAGACTTTTTTGATGAGAACATGTCTCCTAGTTTTCCAAACACTGCAAGCATAAATTCCTGATGCCTCTTTTCTGCATCTGTTTGGAATTTTAGCAGAGTTTCCATCGCTTTTCATCTTGCTCCTGAGATCATTTAAAGGCTTCTTGCTGCGCTTCCAGCAGATCGATCAGCTTGTTTTCATTTTCCTCGCTGACTTTCTGTTTCTTCTTCCTTCCCCCGCCACTGCTTTTGGGTTCGTTTTCTGCCATCTCTTTTCCATCTTTTCCATCTGTTTTCCCACCACTGTTTTTGGGCATTAGTTCCGTCCGCGTCATCATCATTGCTGACGTCAGAATTATGATGACCGCAGTTTCTTTTGTGAATCGTGGGTGGACTTTGTCTGAAGAGCCCATGAATTCATCGATATCATTGAAGAATTCAAATTCCATTTTTTCGCGACCAGTTTGCAAATTGTTATCGCAAACTGCTTTGTATTTGTCAAACAAGGCCCGCCACTTCTCTTTAGCTTGCGCTAGCGTCTTGTTGGTTTTAATCTTTGCTTCGCTGCAGCTGTCTAAAAATTCTTGATAAAGTACATCCCATACGTTCTTTTTCCCTTTGCTCCTTTTTGAGGACTGTAGGTAGTCAATGTTGTCCCGATACGCTTGGATCAAAATCTTGACCTCAGTTGAACTCCATGTGGTTAACTTACCGCTGCTTGCCGGGGATGTCTTCTTTTCTGGTCCTGCGGGCGTCGACTGGTTTAAGCCACTTGGTCCAGGGGATCCAGGGGCCTTCCTGGAGGCGTTAAGCCAGAGGACACAAAATGGAACGACGAAGCAGAAGGAGGATAGAATGGCATGTACGGCCCATGTTGTTGGATGCCTGGATTTTGCGGGGGATTTTGATTGAAATACCACGAATCATCGTCAGAATCATCTGTTAGAATTCCTGTCATAAACAGAGAGTTTAATTTGTTAAGTCACTTGTTTCAAATGCATGCTTTATTAGCATGAACAATTTAATCATACTCACAGCATTTGTCGAAAGCCAGCCATGTTTGAAGTCTCCAGAACACGCGGTAAACTACGATCAATTACTCAATACTACAGCCTAGGTAGTAAATATGTTCACAGCATGCAATGTCCTGGATTATCTTAAACGAGCAATCTCATTGGTTGCTTTACCGTTCCCAAGCTTTCAACCTACCTTTTCATCTCGGAGACTGTCATGGGGATTTTTTTTTCCACAACCACAACTATTATCTAACTGCTTAGCTTGAAATTGATTCATGGATGACTCTTAACAAGCTTAAATTAAATAAGGACAAGACAGAATTTCTCATTTTCTCATCAAAGAATAATCCGAAACGCTCCCTTCCTATCCTCCACTTTGTGATGTAATTGTTCCCTTGTCACATGCTAGAAACATTGGTGTCACGTTTGACTCTTCTCTTTCCATGATACCGCATATAAAGAATACCTGCAAGACTGCCTTCTTTCATCTCCGCAATATAGCAAGAATTCGAAAATTTCTCTCTGTCAAGTCTACTGAAATCCTCATCCATGCCTTTAGAACTTCAAAACCTGACAACTGTAACCACAGGCAGCCCAGCCACTTCTCCTGACGAAGTTTATTTTAATAATTTATTTACTATTTTATTGATACGCTAAAAAGACAAAAAAATGTGCGCGCTTGTTTTAATTTGCTTGGCGCGCGTGCTCTTGTTATGCATGGGTTTCCTGTGGTAATATCCTCCCGACATCCCACGGTACGAGCGCACGCTTATTGTGAATGGGTTTTCTGTGGCGATCCCGCGGGACAAAGCTACTTTGTGAGAAGGTACGAAACACGGTAACGTGACAAAATACATTTTCGCTTGTATTTCACCAGCTAAGAAAGAAAATATCGAATATGTAAACAAAGTATTTATGTCCAAACAACTTAAAAGTTTGAGTGTTCAAAGTTTGTTATTTGTCTAGAATTTCACCTGGGAAGCTTTGACTCGTGATGGACAGATGTGTGCCCCAGGTTGATTGGACACATTTCCGTGAAGCACTCAGGATTTCTCACTCGTTAAGTTGTCGAGGGATGTCGGATAGCTATCGTGAGTACACGAGAGTTTTCCGAAATCTAAAAAAGTTTTCGGAATTTACACATATGCGTTGATGTTACTACGTGTTACTGCATAGACTACATCCTGCTCAAAGGACTCAACGAGTTTGCATACTTTATCTGATGGGTTTTCATTTTCAGGGTCTCCAGTTAAAAGTCCCATAAGAAAGCAATGTAGCTGAGATGGCATGGGGATAGTAGTAGTAGAGACATCCGATGGGTAAGGCCAGGGTAAGGCCAGGGTGTGTTTTTCATATTTCTTTTTATCGGTTCTCGTATTTGTGACGATGCTTGGTGTATTACTGTATTTGGGTCAGTCACTTTGCCTTTCCAAAGCTTGATCTCTCGTAGGAGATTGTCATTCTCTAGCACAACATCCTCGAATGACAAACTATTGGGTACAAGTAAAAGCTTTCCTGATTTATTGGAGAATATATGAATTGAATCTCCAAATTCAGTCTCTATCTTTCTCCTGTTTTTTTTGCAATTCGTTGAAGTGTTTCACCTTTTTTCGACAAAAACTTCTAACATTTCAGTGAGTTGTGTTACAGGAACAATTATGCCATGCTGGATAATCTCGTGTCTGATATAAGAGAAAAGTTATGTGTATGATTCAATTTCAGCTACCTCGTATGACAGTGTATCATTCAAGCCTGCTTCATCACTTTCACCCTTTTCTTTCGACTTTTCAAGCGTGGTTAATTTTGAGAGATTGGTGTAACTTTTATAGCACGAAGCATGGTAATGCGCTTCTGCGGCAACAATGTTACAGCAATAATATTAGGGTCTTCCCTCAGTATTGCACATTGACGAAGTGTTTCATCTGCTCTAAGTTGAACGGCTTTTATGAGATTTTCACGGGACCTTTGATCTTTGAGGTATTTAATCTTGTTGCCAAAAATGCATATAGGATCGTACACTTGTGCTTGACGATGGTCTCCTACAAGGCCTTTTCACTGAACTACTTGATTTGTCATCACTGGTTGAATTTCCTTTATATTTCATTGCTTCCAAATCTTGCTTCATGGTGAAGAGGTTTCTACATTTTCGATGGTACATAATACCACTGGGAATCTCATTTTCATTTATTTGCTTAGCAATATCTAGTATTGGTGTGTAATTTCAATTTTTTGCTGTCTCCACCAATGTTAACCAAGAGTTCAAGTCCCTTGGAGCTATTAGATTATTCGATGGCATTGTTCGATGTTCTGTGAATTTTCCATAACTATATCAGATTAAACTATAAATTAAACGACCAAAAAATTACAATTCCAAGCCTTTATCAATTCATGAATATTAACATCCTGAATAATAGTTTTCATTTGTGTTACTTTTGCCATATGATGTAAAGTTCGAGTTTTATATATTGTATTCACATCAAATAACAAATAGCAAAAATAAACTTCATCAACACAAAACATTTCAAGTCAATATATTTCGAGGTCAGCGATATCATGAAAAGAAACTGTCGGCTCTATTGCCTTCAGAAAATGAAAATGATAATTAATTTATCGCAATTTTACGGGGTCTGTTCATTGTGTTGACTAAGATTACGTTCGCTAAAAATCCAAAGCTTCACTATCAGTACTGGAAGTTCACTCGTTAATCACTAAGTAAAATCCCTTCTGCTAGCTGCTTTTACTGTAAAGAATAATGTACTTACCTTACTGCGGACGCTCATGAAAAGTTTGAGCTCTAAATATAATGAAAACCTTATCATTTTCTAGACTGTTTTCTTCCAAGATAGCGGGAAGAAAATATCACACAGGGATCCCGAACTGGAATAAATTAGAATACCGCTGACCAAACATCGCAGACTCATAATAGGGTATCACACTACAAAGCATATTTTAAGTGTTGAGACAGAAAGACGTGCAATTTGATAGGCAAAAAAGTGCAAACAACCATTTATTGATACAAATGTTATGACAATTTTGAGCGTTTTAGAGGTGAAACAGCGTTCTTATCACATGAAGAAAGGGCCCTGCCACGCCCACGAGCGATAACCGTTCAAATGCCATCATGTGTTTTAAGCTGTTTAGTAACTGGAATTTTTAAAAATATGCTTGAAACCTTTTCATGCCGGATGATACCGACAAGCCAAATTTCAGGCTTTGGCTCATGGGCTATTTTACAAGCGCTTCAATTTCGACTTCAAAGCCTTTGCACAGCGGAACCATTGCACAAAATTCAAATACATTGTCAAGGATTCTTTGGTAAGTTCTTGCTTGTTAATATTCAACTTGAAAACCTTTTCCACCATAACAAGGAAATAAAAGGAAAGGTCATTGCATAAACACAGTTCCCTCACCATTCGTTTACCATTGCAAAGGTCATCAATTGATATTATCATCCACTGAATTGCATTATCCAACTTCTTGTTTACTGTCCACGACATGATTGACTTATCTCGCTTCGGTGGTGTATAAACATCTACTATTTCAACCCATATCAATGAGGATGGTTCCTTTACTCTTTCAATATTCTTGTTAACCCAATATCTTCTCATTTCAGATTCAGTGGTTAGGTTTTTTGTTTACTTTTTCCGTGTACGGGAATGTCCACTTCACGGTACGTCCTAGCTTGCCTTCATCATCAATTATACCAGTTGTAGTTCAAACAGTTGTTGAATCTTTCTTTATATCCTCTATCGAAACGGATTTTCCTTCACATCTTCTATAAGTTTTCCATAACCTACAAGCCGAAATTAAGTAAGTTAAGGCATAGCTTATTTTTTTCATGTGTCGATGTACATGTAAGCTTAAGTTAGACTATTACTAGTACAAGGTCCAAACCAAACTTACCATATACAACGACTAACTTCTTCGGTATCTCCACTACAGCTTGTTGACATGTTTTTTTCTTAAAGTTAAGCAGAATTTATAAACAAATAAATTTGTTTATACAACGCAACTAAACTTGACAGATTTTTTAGCTTTTGAGGTTACGTCAAAAACGCAAGAACTCACGTCAAGCACGTGACACTTAATACGTACGTCAAACTTCCCTTCGGAGACTGTTCGACTTACTTTACGATACTTCAACGAGTGAAAAATCCCGAGCACTTCACGAAAATGTGTCCCATCAACCTGGGACGCATCCATCCATCACGTGACTCATGTTTCATACCTTCTCACAAAACTAGCTTTGTCCCACGGGATCGCCACAGGAAACCCATTCACAACAAGCGCGCGATATTACCACAGAAAACCCATGCATAACAAGCATGCACGCCAAGAAAATTAAACAAGCGCAGTGGAAAATTACTAGGGGAGTCCATCTCGCGCTCTACAGTGGAACCATCCTCAAACTAGCTGAGCTATTTTTAGAACGAGCTCTGATTGGCTGAAAATTGTTACATCACGCACTACCATTTCTTTGCCAAAAACAAAGGCAAAATGGCGTCTATTGTTTTTGTAAATGAAAATTGTATCCCTCTCGTTGTAACACATTCATCAGATAACTCCCAGTCTATAGCTAGCGGCGGTGGTAATAATGAAGAAGGTGCAAAAAAATTTCAATAGGAAGAAAAAGGCGATCATAGGGAAAAGTGTTAAATCCGAACAAAAAAGGTGAAGAGTCACCGCAAGCGCAAATCTGTATCGAGTAATGATATCGACGAGTTAAGAATTTTGTTAGAATTGAATGAGCCTACACTAGAAGAAGTCAAAGTTAAAGTTCAAACTACCAAAACGCCCAATGGTTCTGAGGAGCTAAAGAGTCATTTTTTACACCACAAAAAATTTGGCTTGTTAGCGCACAGCGCAAACTCAACTTTCAGAGATATTTCTCTACATGTTAAATCAGATAAGGCAGTGAAAATTGACGATGAGAAGGCAGAAGTATGTGCCTGATGGTTTAGACATTAAAACACTTTGAAACCAGGAGAAAGAGGTCTTGTCAGAGAACTAATTGAAGAGATAAACAAAGGCAAATTCTCAGCAGAAGAAGTTCATGCGTTGGTTGTCTTATTGTACAGATCTTCGTACGACATATATCACGGAAAAGTATTCAGTTCAAAAAAAGAAAAAAAAGGATGCCAATTATGAAGCAGAGGAAATGGAAAAAGAGAGTGTTAAAAAAATTTCTAACTTTGCAGGGTATGCAATCAGAAAAATGAAAACAGTACGCGAAAGGGAATTAAAGCGTAAAGTCACGAAAAAAGGGAACCAATTGTAAAGCAAGAACTGTAGTTATTGAGTATGATGTCGGCAAAGGATAAGACAGATGTTGGACTCTACCTACAAGTTCTAGACGAGGGGGGGGAGAAACATTTCCAAGAAAGTAAATGATACGATTTTTTAAAGAATTGGACCGACAAGTTAGAGTAAACATTAATTGCGATAAGTTCAGGATGCACGGTAAGGAAATGCTATAACACGCTCGAAAAAATATCATTGGTAATGGCGATTTATTAGTCCTATTTCTCGATGGGATTAAATCGATAACAGAAGACGATATATACGAAGATGTCATCGTTAATGTTTGTAGCGGAGTAGCGACAAAGTACCTAAGTTCTGTGATGCTCTTGAAGAAGTCGAGTTCTCCTCTAGTGGAGGTGTTGTCAGTGCGACGCAAAACCTGAGAGATCTTTTGAAGTCCTACAGCGTAAAGCAAAGAAGAAAAAATAGTTCACAGAAGGCATGAAAACTATACACGTCGGGTTGAATCACCCCTCGAAATCAATCATTGGGGACGCGCAAAGACTTCTGGTACTAGAGGCTTGGGAAATCCAAGATGGCGTCTCAATTGAAGCATGAGATTAAACGCAGTATTCTAAAATGGCAATTATCCGTGAAAAGCAGTGACAAAAAAGATTATTCATTAGATATGTTTTTCGTGAACTTGACCGCCTCATGGAACTGGTATACGAGAAGCATGATGGCTCTTTTGCGAATAAAGACTGCCATAAAATCATAGATGTTTGGTCGATGACTAGTAAAGCAATTATTAAAATTCATAAAAGCATCACAAGAAGACTACGAGCTACACCGTCGACATTGTCTCCGTATTTCTGCCAGTTTTCACATGATCTCGCCAATGAGGTATTTGGTATTATGAAAGACAATATTCTCGAGCGAACAAGTTTTTGAATTGTGTCGTCGAGCACCAGTGTTCTGACTACTATTAAAATCACTGACAAGAGAAAAGCCGTCTATTTTTTCAACTATACATGAATAAGGAAACCATTTTGATGGAAAAAGAGAATTTGCTTCGTAAAGAATTCGAGGAGAAGGCCTATGCTGAAGCTGTAATATCTATTGAGAAGTCGATGATTTTCAAGTACAACAACAACAGTCAAACACTTGTGATCTCTTTTTATTATGGATTCTGGAACTCAGAAGGATTACCACAACATTAAGGAGATAGTGATGTTTCAATTCTTAAACTCTTTTGATAGACCAAACAAGGGTAAAACATTATGTTGTCATCTAGTGGTTTACATGAACCCATGAAAAAATTATTACCTTTAATTCTTTCCTTAATTGTGTAACTTGGACTTTCATACTTTAGTATATTTCCTCAGAAATCATAGTATTACAAAGTAATACCATGCCTTCTTCTGGATATTAGTGATTTAGTGTCCCCTCAACCTCGGGAGGTTTAGTAAAAGTCCACTAAATCTCCCTTGGCTTCAGGAATTTAATCACTACCTGTAAAATCCCTCAGAGTCATAGTATGGAGTCTGATAGAGTGAGTGCACTTAACCCGTGAAATATTTAATAGACTACTAGTTACTAGTAGACCTTATTTCCATTGTTCTCTTTTGTGTCTATTGAACTATTACACACTAACATTCAATTTTCGTTTTGTGATCAAAATGGGGTTAGAATCGCCTGGTAAGTGGTATTTATTAAGGAAATACAGTAAAACAAGCTATACAACATTGGCTCTCTGTGGTGACAAATCCCCAGCCATGGCACCTCCACTGGTTATAGGCAAAGTACCAAGGGTGCCCAGTCCCCCACCAGGTCCCATATTGGTCAAAGTCGGGGTTCACATTGACTCATTAATTACTCTGATAACAGCAATGTTTTAGAGTGCACGCACTTAATCCATGAAATAGTGACAAACGTTTTTGCTCATAATATGGTTTTATTATGAACTAAATACATACTAGAATGAATGCAACTAACTCAAGCCACTTAAGGCCAGGACGTTTCATTAAATTGTCCAAAAATTATAAATTACCTTAATTAGGTGTAAATGAGAGTAAATCTTATGATTTTTTTGCCACACTGCATATTTTGTTGAAATTTTATGACGTTTTTGTAAGCAGACAGTAGTCACGTGACCTGTGGCGTCATAATTTAGTTTTTTTCAAAATGGGCCAATGAAGATAAAAGGATTCGAAATACTTTTTACTGTCTTGGTGTTCAACTAATGTGCTCTCTACAAAACTGCCCTAACAGCTTGACTATCTTTCGTATGTAAGGAGATGAAATGTAAAATAGGTCACGTGACTACACATTTTAGCTTATATCTCTTTATACACGAATGATGGACCAGTGATTAGGGCAGTTTTATATAGACCACCTTAGTTGGATATCAGATCAGCAAAAACATTTCCTATGCCTACAATCCCCATTGACCCATTTTGAAAAAAACTAAATTGTGATGTCACAGGTCACGTGACACCCCTGTGATCACAAAAAAAAAACCCACCCCAAAGATGTTAAGTTCCACAATATATATCATATGCTAAAATAACTTATTATTTCACGGATTAAGTGCGTGCACTCTAGAACAACAACTCCTAATTGACTGGAGCATTTGCAAAGGCTCTAAGATCAGGAGAGACTTTTCTGTCAGCAGCACTCTTCTTTGCTTTCATCATATCACTGCAGCAGATTTCACAGGCTTCAGATTCTGCACTTGACTTGGGGAGCCCACAGCAACAGTAGTTCTTGTTTTTAAGAACTCGATCAGGAATATATGAATCCTTTCCCTTGTTGCCATTGTAGGTTACACTGTAAGGATCCATACGCCGTAACCAAATCATACTTACAAATTCATGTCTAAAGACTGTTCACCATTGCTGGTGTTTCCTGCCTTTGCATGAATTTTCTAAGTACTGTTTGAGTTTAATATGTTTGGCCTCACGACCTATCAAATGATCAATAACAATGTTACATTAGTGTATGATTGTTTGTGTCTGCATTAACTTTGAACTACAAATTTGTATATGCTTGAACATACATCCATAAACAATAAGGATAATCCAATAAACTGGTATTGAATTGCTGTTAACATGATAGATAATGTGGTCATTCACACAAGTCATAATAATTGAAATCAATGAATCAATGAATCAATGAATCAATGAATCAATGAATCAATGAATCAATGAATCAATGAATCAATGAATCAATGAATCAATGAATCAATGAATCAATGAATCAATGAATCAATGAATCAATGAATCAATGAATCAATGAACAATGAATCAATGAATCAAGAATCAATGAATCAATGAATCAATGAATCAATGAATCAATGAAATCAATGAATCAATGTAATCAATGAAGCAATGAATCAATGAATCAATGAATCAATGAATCAATGAATCAATGAATCAATGAATCAATGAATCAATGAATGAATGAATGAATAAATAAATGACCCTGCATTGAATTAAGGCCTAAACCATACCCCTACATGTCATATAGCTGTGATGTATGATGAGGGACATAACCAACAGTCCATGTAGTTAACAAATAGATCAGGCGTAGCTATGTTCTGTACTCTGATGGAACACGACTGGAGCTGTAAAACACGAAGTTATAGAAAGCACGAGCCATAGGCGAGTGATTTCTATAGCTTTTTGAGTGTTTTACAGCTTCAGGAGTGTTTCATCAGAGTACAGAACATAGCTACGCCTGATCTATTTGCTTTATATAATAGAATTTTACGAGCAAAGAAAGCAAAACTGAGAATAAAAATTTAGGTAAATAGAGCGCACATCTTTCGACATTGAATCGACAAAATTTCACAGGATACTATCATATCGTCAAAATTATGCAAAAAATAGTTTTTCTATAGTGTTTTATTCTAAGTAATTCATTAAGTTACCTCATTTATTTTGAACCGGTGATTAGATTTTCCCAAAATCTATCTTGTCTGACATGATCCAAACTGAAGTTTACATCCAGAATCTTGAAAGTTGGCGAGGCGTACTTATCGGTACAAAAATGGATTCTGATAAATAGAAAACTTCTTGTGGTCGTCTTCAACAAGCATGTTGACTTCAAATTGTTGTTTTCAGAAATCGTAGAAATATTGAATGAGTCTCAGACTCAGATTTAAGTACATTCTTGCTTTTACAACATTGAGTGAAGACTGTAGCTCCTTGACAAACATCCAAAATACTCGATCGAAAAAGCTCACAAATTATATTTTACAGCTCCAAAAGTTTTGGTTCCAGTTTATAGAAGACGTCAGCTTTGCCTTGAAACCCACAACCTGAAGGTCATTTACATTTGCTGTCTTTTTTTCCGTGTTATTTGCGTAAAAATCAACTTAAAAGCAAAGAGGTTTGCTTTTCTTTCATCGCATTACCTTTTCCTGAAGTTTGGGTGTACAAACGCACGCATCCGCTAACAGAAAATGGCGGAATTTTCACTTGTTTGGACTTGGTCGCAAGGGATTGTGCAATAAAGGAATAGATTTTATTGTGTTTACTGAAGAAATTTTTGCTTATTTTGCGAATGAAGTAGGCTTGAAGGACTCACAACAAAGATTGTGAGTAAAAGATTTTGATTTTGTGACGTCACTTCTATTATCTGTACTCTGATAAAGTATGGCTAATTGACCAATCAGATCGCGCGCTCGTAAAATTCTATTATATAATAGGGGTTACTCCATCCAGAAACAATCTAAGTACTGTGAAATAGTTGTGGCAGTATGTTTTCAGTTGATCTATCTCTTCTTTGGTGATTTTTATCCTTGTATATAGAGATGCAGCATTCCTTAGGTTTGATAGCAGCATACGCCAAGACATGCAACTTAAGAATGATGCTATTATGCAATGTTGTTATACCAAGGAGTGTCTGGATAATATAAGCAAAGTTCCAAGAAAAGTTTTTCGATTCAAACCCAGTGAATCGGTACGAAAATTCCTGATTGGATTTTCTTTTCTCACTGAACCATCGCTCAATAGCTTTGCAGAGTCGTCCACACTTTAAAGTGCCCTTAACACAATTTACTAGTTTAACCATAGGAGAAGTATTTGGTAAATTACTAATTGTTTTTGCAGATTTCAGATGACCATTATCAGTAAACTGCATTGCTATTTTAAGCAAAAACATGAACCAGTGCTGCCAGGCATTATTGGTGCAATGCAATGGTTCAGCTTTGATAAAGTCAATGTATTTGCCAAGGGAAGGTGTAAATTCTTGTCTAGAGTTCTTAGAAGCTATAAAGGGACTTCATTCCTTACCATCGGGATCTTTCAAAGTAGACTGATACTTTTCTACTTCTTTAACAACCCTTAGCCTCTGTGTAAAATCCCACTTTTGCCAAGTTGCCTTTTTGTCACCAATACTACCATTAAGTTCACCTTTATCTTTCTTGCTTACATTGGCAAAAGAAGAAAAGAAGGTTGCGGCATTGTTCAACTCGCCCAACATTGTCGAGACCCACTTCATGTCAGAGGGAAATAGCTGAAACTTGAATGTAACTTTGTTTCCTTTGTTAGTTGTAAGTTGAGTGCTGAGTCTGATATGCTTAGTATATTCAATCATCATCTGACAGTCCTCTGGACAGTTGGCCCCAGCCAGTAAGTGATTTTTATTACAACTTTGTACACGGTGTAATAAATTCAGGAAACTCACTAGGTAGGCTATTGAAATAAAAATATATATTTTTGATAAATAAATTAATATATCATTGCTTGAACAGTTAATTTCAATGAATCAATAAATAAATAATGAACCTAAAATAACTGTTATTACATAATATACAAATGATATCATACATGCATGTATGTACACATGAGTGTCATACATGAACGCACTATGCTATCTAGTGATTTTCATAAACTGTGAATACTTCCCATCACATTTAGTACTAGTACGTACTAATCCCTTCCTTTCTTTTGTTTGATTCTGGTTATTATTATCTAATATATGTGGCAACTTTTGTTTCAAGGGTCTATGAAAACCACTTTATATCACTCTCTATTGATAAGGCGACAATAAAAAAGTCACACAAACATTTCATATCAGGTGTATTGAGCCCCATATGGGCACCCGCTCATAAAAATAGATGTTAAATTATCATATTCATTATATCATCATTTTATGTAAAATAATTACTCACCTGTAGCTGATTCATCTCGTCCAAAGGGAGCACCGTCTGCCCCATAAAATACCATTTTCTCCCCTTTGAACCAGTGAAGACAGGGCTTTACCTCATCAAGAAATAAATAGAGGTCTGCGAGCTCCAACAACAATGGTTTTAAAGGCCTGTACACAACAGGGAAATGGGGAATAGAAAGATTACCAATCAAGTTATCAAAGTCAAGAGCGTCTCCAATGTGTATTCCTTTAATAATTTTCATGAGATTTTGGTAACTGATCATTTTTGGGATTTCGCATCCTGTCATGAATTGTGTTTTCTCAGTTGTTTCTTGATATCCCATCTTCATTATAAACAATGTCTGTGCAATTTCTTATACTCGTATATTTTCTTTTGGTGATAATACCGCCTTCATATAACATCCTTACACTTCGCACTTGATTACCCTCACTCTTTTCATATGTTTTTATATTATTGCGTACAATCTTCGGTAAGACATGTTGGTTGCATGTATTAGTCCCCGATATCAGTCTGTGAATATCTTTCTTTGGTGCTGCACTGATCAAAGTGGTCCATAAACCATCGATAACTGATTTAACATTTGCTGCATTGGTTGTGTTTGCACAGTGCACAGGTCTTAGAGCAGCTAAGGTCTTTTTCTTGCGCCTAAGTGCCTGTGCCTCCGAAAGGTTAAGTTTATCACTTGCATCCTTTTTTGTTTGACTTTCAACTCATGTGGTTCTTGGAACTTTTGGTGGGATACATTTTCTAGATTGTCGATACTTGTAGCTAAATCTGCAGACTGATAAATGAAGACAATTAATATGCAAGTCTGGTTATATATACAGTATACAGATGCTGATATAGTAAGGATAAACACCATGCACTGCAGATGATCATATAATAAATACGTGAAATCATCAAAAATAATATCCTAAGATATGTAAATGTTTACAGACAATAGAAATGAAAATGACAACAACAAAAAAAGGATTTAAGTTACTCAGTCTCAGGTTTGAATCATTTCATTAAGATTAGCTGTGGTACACCATCAATAAGAATCAATGTACGTGTACATGTGAATTTATTAAAGCTTACCCTTCGTCTCTTCCTATATAGCTTTTCTTCCAGTGAATGGATCTCTTTATTAACTTTATCTATTTCTGTACGCTTTGTTTTAAGCTGATCATTCAGATCATTGAGCTGTTCATCGAGTTTCAGTCTCTCTTCAACGAGTAACTGCTGTTGGTGTTTTTTGGTCTTGTCAAAGAGACCAAGAGGGAACCTTAGTTTGCCAGCTCGTTCTACTGTCGTCTGAACTCTATGGAATTTTTTTTTAATTTAAGTCTATCTCAAAAGAAAAGAAAATTCTGAAAAGACTATGCATCGAGCTACAATCATATGACTTTACAATTATTCAACAGCTCTTCAGTTGCATAAAAAAAGCTTGAAAAAAGCTTACCTCTCTCGTGATTCCGCATGAGAAGAATCGTCAGATGCCTCTCCAATCATGGATTGAAAAAAACTTAAACATAGCACTAATATACAACCAATATACATGGTTTTTAAGCTTGGAAAACGAAGAAGAAGTACAAACACGCCATGATCCTCGATTTAGTGCCTAGACCTCTTAAAGCTCGGTCACAGTTGGCCGATTTTCTGAATATCTATTGATTACCACCCATAAGCCTTTGCAAGGGCACTCCCAGGCGCCATTTTGAATTTTCCAACACACGTTCAAATGACTGCTATCAACCCAACGTGATAACAAAATTGGTAATGAGGATGTTGCACAATTGATTGTTATGATATAAGCTTAAAGTGATATTCAAATTGTGAGTGAATAGAGCAGATTTTGTACATCTCATTTCGTATGACATTTTTTTATGGCACCACGCTGCTTTTACAAAAGGAATTGTGTTACAACATTTACAAAAGAAACTAAGTTATATATATTATGATGGCAATAGATGACAAGCATATAACTTAAGTTAACTTAAAGTGCATTGTAATAACTTAAGTTTAGTTTAAGTTAAGCTTCCCAGCCGAAAAACAAAAATCAACAAAAAAACATAAAACAGACTTAGCTAGCCTAGCTATAACCGCATGCTACAAGAAGACATTGATGTTCAAAAGTGACGTTGTTTCCTGTTTACTAGAATAGAAAAGGTTGTTCTGTAAAGCTAGCTAGGGTTATTAATTTTAACGCTTACTTTTCATTGATGCGGAGTCATTTGATGATGTTAAAGTCATTCTTGCATCTTCCCTTCCTCCATGTTTCTGGCACTGTCAGGACTCCATATGTTGTATTAAATGGTTTTCGTGTTTATTTACGATATACCGTAGCTGCTGGCTATACTGAGGTAGTTTAACTTCACAAATCAATCAATCAAACAAACAACAAGAGTAGGTACGGTTAGTTCAGTTCTACTGCACCTTTGCTTTGTGTTAAAATTTCCATTCAGGTCTAAAGCTCGATTCCAATTCGCTGGTTGTTTTTTGTTCCGGCTGTTAAATGGTTTCCACGTTATCGTGCGATTATATCTATAAATGATTTTCTAGTTTAAAAAGGTACCAATGTTCTTTCAAAACAATCTGGTTTGATTTTTTGCTGCTATTTGCTGCTGTCCAATTCATTAACATTAAATGTAGGAGACGAGGATATTCACTTCGATATGCATACAAACTCAACTTTACTAGGACTTTGACGATTACAGTTACGAATACAAGTACGTCTGGTACGCTGAGTACGACTGGTACGATTTGCTGAAAATTACAATGTACTTATGTTACTTATATAAGCTATAAATAAGGAAATAAATAGAAAAATCGAACTACTCACAAGTCATGTTGACTATCCTCCGTACATTGATCTCCTAACTAAATCGAACGTTCTTGAGCCTACGCTCTTAATTACAGCAGTCCTCACATCCCTCCCCATGCCAAAAACTATCTTAAATGTTCAATATAAATGAAATAACTCAAAAGTTCTATTTAATGTTCTTCTATATTTCACTGCATTGTTTCTTGTTGATTAGCTTCTTTCACTCATCCGGTCACTGGGTTGGCTTGATCTTCAATCTTCTTTAGTAGCTCTTCCAACATACACAGCTTACGTACATCTCTTCTGTACACTCCATCTGCTGTTCTAATAGTTACTTGACGAACAATGTTGTCACTGTCTGGGAAGGTTTCTTCCACTAAAGCTTTCGGCCACTTTCCTCTAGGGATGTTCTTATCCGCCAATAGTACTAAATCTCCGACCTTGAAATTTGGCTTCTCTTGCATCCATTTCTGTCTTTCTTGTAAGGTAGGTATGTATTCTTTGGTCCATCTGTTCCAGAATTTGTTCGCTAACAAGTGGACATGTTTCCATCTTGCTCGATACTTGTCGGCATCTCTGATCTCTTCAGGTGGTGAACTTGAATTCTGTCGCAACAAAAGGATGTGACTCGGGGTTAAAGCTTGTGGGTCACGTGGATCACTTGAAACTTTGGTAATCGGTCTGTCGTTCATTATCTTCTCTACTTCTGTGAGGAATGTGCGCAGCGTTTCATCGTTTACTAGACGTTCTCCAACCATAGAATGCAAAATTCTCCTGACTGATCTTATTAGATGCTCCCATACACCTCCTTGATGGCTTGCCGCTGGGGGATTGAAACACCATTCAATTCCTCTCTGACTCAACTTCGTCTGTATCTCCTCTTGATTCCAGGTCTTCAAAGCCTTTAGGACGTCTAGCTCTGCTCCTTTAAAATTCGTACCATTATCACTGTATATGACTCTAGGCGGTCCTCTCCTGCTCACAAAGCGTAGTACTGCATTTATAAAGCTGTCCGGAGATAAGTCTTGAGCGACTTCGATGTGCACTGCTCTGTATCTTAAACATGTAAATATACAACCGTAGCGCTTGTTTAGGGTTGGGTCTCTCTTGGAAGATCTTGTTGTGTGGCCTATCCTCATGTATAGCGGTCCGAAATAATCAAGTCCCACTGCTACAAAGGGGTAGATTAAACGGTAACTGTCAGATGACAATCTGATGGCTGGCAATGGCGCCGTGATCTGTTCTCCAACCCTTGCATTCTGTCATTTGCAAACGTGGCATTTACGGTACATGGAACGTTAACAGGTTGACAACTTCAAAAGTGGATCAAATAAAACTGTATTTACTTGGACATGAAAATCAGCCACAGGTCGACATCTTGTCTATCAACGAAACTTTCTTAAAGCCTAATTTACCAGACTCTCTGTTTTCCGTTCCTGGATTCAGCTTACATCGCCGTGATCGCAAAGGGAAAAGAAAAGGTGGTGGAGTTTTAGTTTATGTGAACGATAGAATTAAACATCGCAGGAGGACAGATCTTGAGTCTATTGACATTGAAGCGGTGTGGCTGGACATTTTTCCTTTTAAATCAAATCGCCCAATTTTATTTTGTGGAATTTATCGACCTCCTTCGTATAGTCAAGACGACGATTTGGTTATAGAAAAGATGTTTGAAGCAGCTTATTTATTGAATCGAGAAACTATCCTGGTTGGAGATATGAATGTAAATTATTTATCAACTTCATTCAAAAAACATCCATTGGCGCGTGCACTTTCAAGCATGAGCTTTAGTCAGATTGTTACAAAGGTGACAAGACCAGTCAGCGGAACGTGTATCGATCACGTGTATACGAACTGTCCCCGGAGGATTCAATCCATTATTCTAAAGGACATTGGTCTAGCTGATCACTTACCAGTATTTGGAGTTCGTTTATAAAAACCAATTCTTCAGATTCCGATTCCAAAAAGCCATGTAAAATAACTTTTCGTAACATGAAACATTTCAATCCATCCAGTTTCATAGCAACTCTTAAAGAAATACCTTGGAGCACTGCCTTCGTGTTTGATGAAATTAGTGATATACTGGGTGCCTGGGAATCCTTGTTTAACAAAGCTTTGGATAGCCATTGCCCATGGCGTGTAAAAAAGGTAGCACATAAAAACCAGGCTCCCTGGATGACTGATGGAATTTTGAAACAGCTTCAGGAAAGGGACACGCTCCTAAAAAAAGCTAAGAAAACGTTATTGGCTTCTGATTGGGATAACTATAAAGGTGCTAGAAATAAAGTGGTCAATATGATAACGAGTGCGAAGTACAAGTTCTACAACAAATGTTTTGACAACAGTAAAAACAATTCAAAGAACATTTGGAAAACTATCAAAACATTAATGGGTGATAATTCTAAATCTTCAAGAATTGCAGATGCAATGGACCATGACGACTCAGGCTATCGTCTAGTTGACAAATTTAATAGACATTTTGCTTCAGTAGCTGATCAGCTAAGGAATCTTTTGCCAGATGTTACTTTTGACATCTCTAAACTGGAATGTTTCGTTCTCTCTAGAAAGGATCCTGAAGTCAAATTTACAATTCCACCAGTAACCAGGACTTCTGTATTGGACAGTCTTATTGGCCTTAAAACCAACAAGGCAATGGGCGTTGATAATCTTAGCGCAAGATTATTGAAGACATCCGCACCAGCTATTGCTGCTTCTGTTACAAGACTCTTGAACTGTTCAATTGAATCAGGTGTTTTTCCAGAGCAATGGAAGATATTTTTGGTCCTTTGCTTTTTGTAATATTTATTAATGACTTGCCACTGTATGTCAACACTACTGGTGTCAACTTGGACCTATATGCTGATGACACTACGCTCTCATTTTCTACCGACGTGGACTCTATTGACTCACTCCAAGGAACATTATCAATTGCAATAAAGAATGTTGAAGAATGGACTCACAGCAATAAATTGTCCTTGAATGGTTCCAAAACAAAGTCATTACTGGTGACTGGAAAACGTCTTTCTAAGAGACTACCATCAAATTACAAACTGAACTTAGTTACTACTGGAGGAGAATCATTGGAACAAGTGGATTCAGCTAAGTTGCTTGGTATAGACATTGACTCTGATCTATCTTTTTCTACTTATGTAGATAAGCTGTGTAGTAAACTTTCTCAAAGAATAGGTATTTTAAATAAGATCAAGAGATGTTTGCCTTTTCACCAAAGAGTTTTATATTATAATGCTATGATAAAGCCAATATTTAATTATGGTAATGTAGCCTGGCAGTCTCTATGTTCAAAGGAATCATTATTAAGAATTCTTCGCTTACAAAAAAGAGCAGCCAGGGTTATAATGGACGCTGAATTAAGGACATCATCTGTTACTTTATTTAATAAGCTACAGTGGTTACCCTTTTACAATGATACTAAAATAGCCAAATGTACTTTACTTTATAAAAGAGCTCAACTTACTGTACCCGAATATTTTATAGATTCTATTAAGTTAAATAGTTGTATTCATAAACGAAACACTAGGTTTTGTAATTATAATTTTGTTACTCCAAAATATCAAAGAGTATCAGAGGGTGGGAGATCTTTTGTAGTAACGGCTATTCAATTATGGAATAGCTTAACATCAGACCTTAAGAAGCAATCATCACTTAAGTCATTTAAAAGTAAAATGTGGATGAGCATTTTTGATGAGCAACGTTCAATATCTCATTTTGATCCTTAATATTTTAATATTTTTAGACTTAGTTTTGAGTAGTTTTAGTCCTCGCAGGGGCAGGACTAACAGCACCTAGATCAGACACTTGTATTTTGTATTTTAGATTTTTATATAGTCATTTTTATAGTTTTATAGTTTGTAATTAGCTTTTAATCTAGATTTAGAGGGCCACAGGTTTGTTAGTGTTTTTCACTATTATGTGTTTTACCCTCTGTAAATAAAGTCTTTATTATTATTATTATTATTATTATTACTAAGAACTCTTCTAACTGACGTTAATCCGTTTATAATCCAGTAGCGCTGCCGTATCTCTGCAAGTACTTGGTTGCTTCCAACGTGTCCATTCTGTTGGTGATAATGCTGTATTATCATTTCTGTAACTGGATGCTTTCCTGGCAAAATGATGGGATGTTTCACATATCGGGCTAACTGCGAATGGTCTAAGCGTCCTCCTACTCTAATAAGTCCCTTTTCCGAGAATGGTCTCAGTCTGATCAGTTTCCCTTTACTCTCTGCATTCAGCTCCACCACTTTTACTTGGATACTCGACTGGCTTGAAAACGACTGGATCTGTACAAACTTAATGATTCTTTCTTCGGCTTCCTCGATTTCTGCGACTGTCAGGGTTTTGGGGCTGTGCTCTAAACCTTGGCACCAACTGCTACTAGACTTAAGGTTTTGCCAAGTGTGTATCATTTTGCGAACGCTTCTGATAAGCCAAGCTACTATTCTTCTTAGTCTTTCCCATGTGGAATATCTTTGAATCAGACTGTCCCAGAAATCCATGGTCTTTACGACGGCTGTTCCTGTTGTGACGCTTTTCTCTAGCACCTTCTCATCATTGTCATCGTTCAGTTCTGGAGGTTGTGGAGGCCACTCTTCTTTCTCCTTCCACAAAAATTCTGGACCCTTTTTCCACCTCTCTAGCTTATCTGTTTCTGAGGTTTTGATTCCTCGTGAGGCGTAATCTGCTGGGTTGATCTCTGACCTTACGTGCTGCCATTGGCTGGGGCTGGACGCCTGTCGTATAACTGCAACTCGGTTTGCGACGAAAGTTGGGAACCTCTTCACTTCATTTGTGATGTATCTCAGAACGATGATTGAATCTGTCCAATATGTAACACTGTCGATCTTTAGTCATCCCTTGACGATCAAATCATTCATACGAACCAGCAAGGTCGCGGCTGTTAACTCTAGTTTGGGCACTGTCATTGCGCTCTTCAGGGGCCTTACACGAGACTTCCCCATGATAAATGCACAATGAATCTCTCCTCCTTCGTTGACGAGCCGTAAATACGAGGCCGTTCCGTAACCATGTTCTTGCGAGGCATCAGAAAAATGATGTACTTCCGCTCTCTTTACTGTACCAAATTCTTTAGGCTTGAAACAACGTGGGATTCCAAATTCTTTCAGATTGACGAGGCCTTCTTTCCATTCCTTCCAACGTCCAAGTAAATCTTTCGGAAGTTCATCATTCCAATCATATTTCAATCTACATAGCTCTTGGTTGATCTCTCTGCCTTGAAGGATTAATGGGCTAGCAAATCCTAGGGGGTCGTATACTGTTGCTATGGACGACAGAACACCTCTACGATTCTCTGGATGATCTTTTCTGTTAATTACCATATTAAACGTGTCCTTCTCGACGTCCCAATGTATACCTAGAGCTCTCTCTGTTGGTAGACTTTCAGATTTAAGATCTAAGCTCTTTATCGCTGGTGCACGTTCTTCGGTTGGGAATGCTTCTAGCACTTCACGACGGTTTGACATCCACTTTGTCAACATAAATCCTCCCCTGGCCAATAGACTTTGTAACTGTTTACTTAAGGCTGTAGCTTGATCTGTGTCAGTAAATGATTTCAGAAGGTCATCAACGTAGAAATCTCTCAATGTTGCATCCATAACTTCTGGTGGAAATTCGTGTTCATTGTCTGTTGCTGTCCTTCTCACTTGGGGACGATGTTGCTCCGAATATATGAATTTATTTTTTAAAGTTACGTAAAATAAATTTATTCACATTTATTCTGCAGGACGTTATCAGTTCGTTTCTTTTATTAAGTGTTCCTAGTTCAGGTTTACAGATTATGAAGAACTTTTCCCATAAGCATAAATTGCAGCGGTTTGATGAGGGGCTGTATGGTGACTCATGTTTTAGGATTTTCCAGGTTATTTTGTAGGTTTTTTCTTCTGCTTTTAGTTTCCATATGTGTTTACTCAGTTCAGTGCTAGATCGTTTGCTGTAGTTGTTAAAGGAGGCTTTATGATTTGTAAAACGTGTCTTGAATGTATTCTCAGTCAGTCCTATGTATTGTTGTGGAGGTTCGTTGTCTTCTGTAGTGACAGTGGCTTGATATATAATAGATTGTACAAGGCAGTTTCTGGTCAGCGGGCAGTCGTCTGGTTTTCTACAGTTGCATGACTTGTTAGTATCTTTGTCAGTCTTGTGTAACATGGACTTGTTGTGGCCGTCAATGGATTGTTTGATGTTTGTCATACAACTGTAGCTGATTTTTACTGTGTTCCGGTTGAAAATCTTGTTGAGAACTTGGCCTTTAGGGAATTCTTCGTCAAGGAGTTTTAGGAATGTTTGTCCAATATTATACACAGGAAAAAAAAGTGGATTCCCAAGTTGGGATTTTGTTGGTAATTGGGGAAATTCCCAAAAAATCCCAACTAATACCCAATAAAAATGAATTTGGGAAAGTGAGACTGATTCCCAATGTCAGTTTGTTGGGTACTTTGTAAACCCTATTTTGGGAATTTTATGGATTCCCAAGTTGGGAATTTGCTATCAATAATGGGAATTGATGTTGGGAATTTTGTGACTTCCAATCCCAAGGTTGGGATACTAATAATTTGAAATTGGGATTTTCTTAAATTCCCAAAATTGGTATTGACCATTACCCAAACAAACAAGTCATGGGATTTTTTGACTTCTAATCCCAAGGTTGGGATACTGATAATTTGAAATTGGGATTTTCTTAAATTCCCAAAATTGGTATTGACCATTACCCAAACAAACAAGTCATGGGATTTTTTGATTTTAAAACCCAAGGTTAGAATAAAATAACATGGACCTTTCTCAAATTGCATACAGTAATAATATGAATGTTATTCTAATTATGTACAACTCTCAACATGATAAATTATTTAACTTTAATTGTCTCACCTTTAAGGTTTCAAAACTAACAGTATAGAACTATATTGACTTTTACAATAAGGCTTAGGGTTCCTGTTGCTCAAAAAAGCCTGGCACTAGTAGCAAAACAAAATGGTGGCTAGCTAGTAGGTAGCAAAATCAATATTACAAACGAACTGGAAACGTACAATGTAAGGTATTTATTGTATTATTCTACTAAATAGCTATAGTGGAAAGGGTATTTATTTTTTGTATTTTTATTTTGAAAATATAAACTTAAGAGTCATTTCAAATGGATCGATCCAGATCCCACTCTAAATTGATAATTTACTAACTCAAAGCATATATATGCCAAACTTCAAGAACTACATTTAATTTTACTGAAAAAATTGACCATAAATGCAGTCACTTCCACCAAAGAGGTTTCATGGGATCCATGTTTGTGGATAACTTACAAAATATAGTTTTGATATGACAAAAGATAGAATTTTCCTTGAGGGATATAATCTCTTATTTTGAGCAAAAGCATATATGTCTGCTGTGTAATAATTATTGCTCTAAAAAACAGAAGTGCAATAATATTTTATTTTTTTTACTTGTTTGAAGCTTTCAATGCATTTTCACGCATCATTTTCCAGTCGTCTAGGTCGTCCAAGATGTCAAGGGTTTTTGATAGTTTAATGTCATTTTGAACAAGGTTTTTTACATCAGCAGTATTGTTTAAAATTATGTATTCTTTTTGTAGCTACAGCCTCGTTTCGAGGCGTAGCTACTATGTCATCGAGTTCATGTCCGTAAGTAACACCACAGGAAACCCATAAGTCCTAAACTGACCAATCAGAAGCAAGTACGAGTGTTAGTGTTCGACAAACGATCTGACAAACGATAAAATACAAAGCAAAGTAGAATTTAATCTGAAACTTCCAAGCTATCAGAATTTCCGTGAATGGATTTTTACCCTGTATGAACCACAATACAATTTGCTCCTTGGTTATCTCGTTACTGCAGCTTCAAGCCACTGGATTGAAAATTTCCAGCAGTTTTATCGAAATGTGATTTTGTGTCGGCTGTTGCTTCTACTGTCTTGCTGATCATGAATGAAGCGGTGAACTGTACTGTGAAGTTGTGTGAAGGAAAAAACGATGCCGAGAAAAGCTAAATATGATTTTGGTATAAGCTAAATCTTCGTATTATCAATTTTAAAATTGACTGACAGAAGTGAATAACCAAATTCCAATTAACGGAATTTTTCACTGCATGAGTTCGCATAATTCTGAAAATCACTGTAAGGCTGTAGCTATAGGCGCATTTTGTGCGCCTATTTTTCAATTAAAGCATTTGCCAGAATTTTTGAAACTTGGACTTTGTTTTTTCCACGATATCCTGACAGTTTCAGCAGTCTGCAAGCAGGTAAAATTTGTGTCTGTAGTTTGACATCTTTAGACTTTTCCTCATTAAATGCTAGCATCAAAACTACTTCAGCACTTTTCGTGCTCAGGCTTGTGGGTGAACATGGGTGAACATAGGTGTTCCTAAAATGCACAAAGAATGCATTGGCCTTTTCATGTTATTGCACAGCCATTGCTACATTACTCTACTGCAGTATATGACTAACCTTCAGTGTATGACAAAGAATCCACATCTGAATTCACATCTTCAGTTTCACAGTCATCTCCTGATTGGTCACTGTCAGGGACAGGCGTGTATTTTCGTTTGATTCCAATAGTGCTCCTATCTTGACTTGAAATCTCTTTTTTCTGAAATATGATGATCAGAAATGTAATTTAGCATATAATAAGGTCTGAAAATTTTGTCAAATGGCCATGGTAAAAGAAATTTCAGTGACTGAGACACATTTCAGATTTTAAAATCATACTCTCTTATTAAGAAAATCCTGGCCTCAAATGTCTACTTCCCATTTATGACTTTGCTATTTGGAAAAAATATGTGATGACATAATTTAAATTAGGCATCAATCAGTTGAAAAGCTCGGGAGAAAAGAAGTGATAAAACATACATAATCACCAAGACAGCCACCTGCATTCAATTTGTAAAAAAATATACGAGTAACACAATTACCTCATAACTGTGGTTCATGGAAACCATTCTTCTTCGCTCATTCAATACATCCGTGTCCCCTTATCCCTTCTAAAAGAAATGTAGATTATACTTGACTTAGTGCAGGGATTTACACTATCATTTATTTTGATGTTACAGATATCCAATCATTCTACAGTATTTGAACAACAAGGTTGTGAACATACCTTCTCCAAATCCAAGCTCATCTATGGTGCATGTGTTTACGAGTCTTTTTACAAGTTCATCTAGCCTTCTTTTGGCTTCACTGTTGTTTCTGAAAGTGGGAATATTGTTTCCTGGAAATTCTTCAATAGTAGCTTTTCTTATTCTTGATTTTCTGCATAAAATTAAATAAGATATTGAAGTTAATTGTGTACATAAAGTCAACAGTACACAAAACAACCAACCAAGTTCTATGCAATTCTAAAAAACTAGTCCATTTTAGGCAAAAACAGAGGCCCTACATTCCATGCTTGACAGTGTTTCCTTACTACTCTTATCCAGTTTATTAGGTATCTAAATAATTTGAATTTCTAAAACATACACATTAAGGTAAATGTCTTTTGTCCCTTTATCTAGAGATTTACACCCGATTTCAAAAGAGTGCGAACTCTCGGCAGTTTTGTTTTTCGCGACGCACATGACTCGACAGACATCACTCGACGTGCTAGGTAACCTTGCACTGTCATTCAACATGAAGAAGATATCTGAGGACCTTCGTTGGCGAGTCATATATCAACAACTAATTTATGGTGCTACTATTAAGGAAACTTGCCGGGCCCTTTTCGTTGGTAAGACGTTTGTATGTAAAATTAGGAAACTATATAAGCAGCAAGGAGATGTTAGAGGCGCTGGAAGACGAGGAAGGAATCGACTGTTGACATGTAAGTCCTGCTTGAAACTAAGCCGCTTATTTTGTCTTTCACAAGTAATACCATAATATCAATTTTTCCGTATATATTTATTCCGGCAGATGCTGAAAATTGTATCTTGAAAAACATGATTATATCAAAGCCTGACTTGTACCTAGACGAATACCAGGCTTGGCTTAGCGAACTAACTGGTAAAAACTTTAGTGTTTCGACAGTATGCAGGTCAATTATTCGATTGGGTTTTACGTACAAGAAGGTAAGGCACAAAACAAGCTATATAACGACATTTAACGAGATACACGTTGCCGTAAACCTGCAGTCAGTGTCATCATAATATCCTGAACTTTTCAGGTTCTTGTCTGTTCCATGACAACGCGCTGTATATGTGAGACGAGTCGTGTAAACTATTCGTCTCCAGCAATATGCATATCAATATCAAACATATTTCCATGATTTTCCTGCAATGTTAGAAGCTCAAACTGTCAAAATTCCATCGCAACTTGCAGTTATTGTAGCGATGGAAAACGCGCCAAATCGGCAAAACGCATCAAATCGGTCAGAGAAAATATCGCAGGCTCAACTGGTGGCCAATAAATGCACTTTATGGTATTCCCAGACCCTAGCCCTAACCCTTATGTACAATAGGTAGGATTCAAAACGTTGAGACTGTGTGGGGGTGGGGGATGGGGGTACGCATAAATTATCGGAGATGCCAATTTTATACCCTAAAAGGTACGACCACATTGTTAATAAAGAAAATTCATATGTGCGATTGTTTCAATCTTTATGTGATTTACGTTATCCTGACCCTAAAAGGTACGCGCGGGTGATATATAGTTTCGACCCTAAAAGGTCCTTCGAGCACCCCTACCACTTTTAGGTAAGGTAGTTACCCCCACCCCACCCCGGGTGGGTCAGATAAAATAGCATGTTTTTCAGCTGATTTATTGTTGTCCAGTCTTTGATCCCTGGCTTGCGCCTTTTGACGCGTAAAAATGTTATAGAGTATCAAGGTCTTTTGCTTCCTATTGTAGCCCTAACGGATCCTTATGACACGAAATGTCGTTTTGAAGCTCGTGAAATAGACTCTACCGTACTTTATTGTACTCTTTCACAGTTACAGAGATGAAATAACAGACCTGATAACAATAGACTTACCTACATGTACATGTGAGAATCCTGGTGAGAATCCTGTTTTTTGGGGGGCGGGGATCCTGGTTTTTTTTTTTTTTTGGGGGGGGGGGGGGGGGAATTTTTCTTGGTTACATAACAAATGTACTCAACTAAAGAAACCAAATTTTCAGCTCAAAATAATTGCCATACAACGCTGTGAAGAAGTACGATCAGAATACTGTAAATTTATAGCAGGAATATCTCGCGACATGCTTCTCTTCCTTGACGAGTCAGCCAAAGACAAAAAAAAATTGCAAGTATGTAAGGTTTAGAGAACCTTTATCAGAAATTTTATCTTATTTGTTGTACATGCAGTATATGGTAGTGCATTCAAATGTTGAAAAAGGATTTCACTTTTTGCACCTCTGGGGTGATGCACCTGTGAAACAATATGATAAGTATGCAATAGCCAAATATTCTAATAAACTCTATTAAAATTTCTATATTTCAATCAGAAAAGTACCACCACATTATTCAAGATTGTGGGGAAAATTGCTTGATTTGAAATGGTCTGCTGAAATATATATATATATATATATATATATAGTAGAGTGGTTTTCATCAACCTGCTAAGCAAAGTGTACTAGTTAAAGTGACAATAGAAAACAAGTATTAATAAATAAGTTTTAAAAGTATATTTTCACAGGTATATAAAAACCACTCTAATATGCATTCATAAGATTGACCAAGTGCAGCAATGTTATTTTCATGTGTTTATCTTTTGATATTTTTAGAGAACAATGGGACATTATTATCCCAACCACATTCCTTCTCTCGTTGGACATTTTGTTAGGCAAGACCGTTACAGTGTTTTAGCTGCCATGGATGTAAATGGGATTGTAGCAACCCACACAGTTCCAGGTGCTTTCAGTACACAAGACTTCAATTTTGCAGTTGAACACATGATTGCTCCTCATGTTGGAAATTTTGCACTGGGTGAAAGAAGATCAGTTGTAGTTCTAGACAATTGCAGAATCCATGACTCTGACTATTTCATACAAATAATAAGAGAAAGAGGAGGGATTGTGGTTTTTCTACCGTAAGTATACTGATTTGACATTGGTCAAAATATGGGATTTTTAAAGTGCATGCCTGCAAAAATCCAAAAATATATATAGTTCAAAAATATATACCATAAATTACATTCAAAGTGTATTTTATGATTGACATTTTGATAAAACTATCTTAATCATGTGAAATGGTTTTAGTCCTTATTCACCAGATTTCAATCCAATTGAAACTGCATTTGGTGTGGCAAAGCAAGTACTGAGACGCTATCAGCATGTATCACAAATGAACCCAAAATATTGTTTGGCACAGGCACTAGAACAGGTAAACCTTTGAACATAAAACAAAATGTGAAGCAAAAATATATCATTGATAACAAACATCAAATATAATTATGGTGTTTTATCAATCAATTTTTTTCATTTCTTTATAAACTATATAATCACATAACTTCTTTAAACAATCGTAGATAATCCCAGACGATGTTGCAAGTTTCTTTGATGGCTGTGGTTACAAGGAGTGAAATCAGAATTCACAATCATCCAGTTTATATGACTATGTAGATGTACTGAGTTTATACTGAAACAAACTATATTGCTAGTCTGTTGCAGCTGTAATGCATCCTAAGGGAC
This sequence comes from Telmatactis stephensoni, assembly GCA_029948255.1. Classification (NCBI taxonomy): domain Eukaryota; kingdom Metazoa; phylum Cnidaria; class Anthozoa; order Actiniaria; family Isophelliidae; genus Telmatactis; species Telmatactis stephensoni. Next base: position 154,933 of record JALIZF010001216.1, read on the forward strand.
TGTTAATTAAGTTTAATAATTATAAATAAAAATTTTGTTGATGTTTATATGGGCACTCAGTTCTTTTCAGATGTTACACTTCAGACATTAGATTTTGTGGTTTTATAATAATTTGAGCACAGTTGAAGTTGTAAAGGGCAATAGAATAAGTCAAGTCTTCCAAGTTTAGCACTAATTAAGGCAAAAAAATAACCATAAAGTACCCATATTTTCACCCTGTGTTGATGTCCCCCCCTGAATGTCAGCTCAAGAAATTTTCACACAACTCATAAACATTGAACACTGTAGATTATAATTTGAAACAAATTCATTAACAAGTTTTACAAGTTTTGATAAATGCACTTTTTACACCTCTCATGTGGAATTGCTGACTATATCTGATTTAACTAATTAACAGTCCCAGAAAGCATTGCTGTGGCAGACTACAATAGAGTATATACGTTAATGCATTTTTCCTTTGTTGGTATGTAACTCAACGTCTAAGAGAGAAAACTATAACAAAACAATTTGCCATTTTTCTTGGACAGGCATTTTTCAAACAAACACTAAAATCTAGTGAAAAGTCACAAATCTAGCCTGTCTTTTCTCTGGCAACATAACCAAGAATCTTAGACCTATCTAGAGGGCTAAGGATACCTAGTTCTTTAAGACCATCTTCTGTAATAAAGAACAATGTGGATCCATCAATGCCTTTTTCCACAAAAGAAGTTGCATGCTGACCAAGATTTAATGACTTGAGGATGTCACACACTTCAGTACATGTCTTTGTCATTAGGCCTAGGTTGAAAAAGAAAACAAGAACAAAACAAAAACAAGGCACATGTTATCTTTTCACAAGAAATCTAATTTTATGAATCACTAAAGAGGTAAAGAGGTAAATGGCAACCATCTTCACAGTCAACAACAACAGGGGCCGCAGAGATGGGGGGCTCTTTTTGAGAAATACAAAGAAAATTTACTGATTAGAGAGGTTTCAGCCCCTCACTTTTTAATGCCATATTCAAGTTTCTTCATTTCTTCAAGTTGTTTTTGCCTAGTTGCTTCTGCTCGCTCTTCTTCTCGTCTCATTTCCTGTTGTATAAACATTGTTGTAAGAATGTCTGTGAGACTACTTCCTTGTCCTGCATTTGCTGCTGATCTTGACATTGTCTGTGCTTTGCTGCTGGCATTTCTTGTCATTGGTTCAACATTTACAATATGCTTATACTTCGACCAGTCTGGTTCTTCCCTTGGCCCTGCTACTTCACCTTTTTGGATCAGATCAGTCCACAGACTGAGATGTTTGATTCCAAATCTGTTGAGTTGTCCTGTCTCCTCCAATGATTTACGCAATTCAACATGAATTTTATTCCATACAGCATTATTGTCCTTGAGGGTTGACTTGTCACTAGTTGATGTTTTTTGAAACTTACTAAATGCTTCATCATCAAATTCCTTGGCATCATCATCACTGCAGTCAATAATTGTACTCTGATGTGAACGTTTAGATCCCTGATTATATACACTTGGTGCAAGAGAACGCTTTGCATTATGGGTTCTTTCACCATCTACATTTCAAACAGGAAAATTGCATTATAATCTATTACTGCAGTTATAACCAAAAAATAATTATTCACTGATTACTGCCAATTTGGGGGAGGGGGAGAGGGGTGTTCCCTTATGATTGACTTGTAGTGGATACCTTCTCAATGGAACGTGCACTTTTCTTCCATACAAACTAGTAACTTTTGTCCTTTTTCTATCCCCCCTCACAGAATAATTCCCTCCATATGGTTGGGTATAGATTTTCTAGGGGTAAAAATTCCAACAACAAATTGAAGTGCTCTCATACAATAAAAGTACTCTCACACAAAAAGTTTTGCAATAGCAAAATGTTCTCACATAGGAAAAGCTGAATGAAAAGCAATGAAACAGGCAGGTATTTCTTTGTTAATCTATAACAAAATACTGACTGAAGTATTTTTTGGTGAAGTATAAAGAAATTATGTGTACTTTACCACTTTGAACCACAGTAGCCAAACGCAAAGATGTGACAAAACCCATGATATCATCACGATAGGCATCTTTGGCTGCTTCTAAATCATTGTCAGATTGAAGTGTGTGTAGAGGCTTCACTTGTTTGGGAGGTAACCAGAAGAATCCAGCTCTCAAACAGGCACCAGGGACATTTTCTCTGACCAGTTTCTTTATGTTGTTGAGATTTTCTTTTGAATCCACGTTATATATTGTGTAAATAGGCCCATCAGCTGTATTTTTGGATAAGTTAACTCCCCCATGTACCTCAATTCTTATTCGTACTTGTGGTACATGCAAATTAGCAGTAGGAATTGGACTGCTTGGAGGAGTCTTACTGTGCTGCCTTCTTGGTGAGAATCTTGTTTGGACAGCATCCCCTATAAAATAATAAATTTTCTCAATGTTTTGTTTTGTTGTTTTTCTTCAGTTTTGAAAGTGGCAGATGAGATATATACTCATTTTGTGACGTGCTTTTGGGACGTGAACTGAATTAAAAAAAGAAAAGAAAAACGGAAAATAACAGCTAGAAAGAAAGAATATATAAAAACAGATAGCTCCAAAAAGCTCAAAGTCTTTAGATCTTACAGTTACAGCTTGCTAGCTACAATTGTAGCTTGGATTTACCTTTTCTATGCCAGTCACATGCCAGCCTAAGCATAACAGTACTACGATGGCCATTTTTCTGTACTTCAGGGTACTCTTTCAATGCTTGTTTTATTCCATCCTCGTTTACGATTGAAACAAGTGGAAGAGTTCTCTTTCCTTTTGAAACATAATAGACTGCATCTATAACTATGTTACCATTATTCTGCTGACTCGTACTCGGTGATCCCTGAGTACCGTGAACATCATGGAGTACCTTTTTCAACTCTGCTTTTAGACACTTTACTGACTTCAGGCTCTCTTCATTTAGAAAGGATGCTATTGGCTCCCCAACTGCTTTCCCATCTCGTGTTTTGGAATGAATAAGAACATTTCTCTTGGTGCTTTCAGGAACAAAAACTACGTTCACCTGTGACTCCATGCTGTCAGAATGCAATGCCTGGTTACCTAGCACGTCGAGTGATGTCTGTCGAGTCATGTGCGTCGCGAAAAACAAAACTGCCGAGAGTTCGCACTCTTTTGAAATCGGGTGTAATGTCTTCACACGCCGGGCACAAGCCCTTCTAGAATTGCTCAGATTGACATTCCTATTGTACAGCGGATTTACGCGCGAAAGCAAAAACGCTCAAAATCAAAATGGCGGGTTATTTGACTAGAGAAGAGGTGATCGAGGAGTTGTTTAAGGATGACAATGAGGCAGTTAGTGAGGAAGAGGAAGTTTTAGATGATGTAGATAGAGAAAGACAGAAATTAAGAGAGTTTTTAGTAAAGTATGATTGTGATAGGGAGTTTGATAGGGAGTTTTTTGTAGACAAGTCAGCTGAAGTGGTTTTGCCGATCGTGTTCCAAGCAGCTTCAAACACAAAATCTGATGGTAAGTTTTAATCTTTATTTATATCCTTGTATTTTGGAACACCGCTTTTGTGATGTGCTTAATTTGAAATGAAAGCTCGGTCCTTTTTTTAAACTTTTTGATACGTGCAAATTTGTTGGTTTAGTCGAACTGATTTTAACTGTCATATAAGAAATAACTTAAGCTTGTTGGTTTACACTGTCTTCAGAATAATGTAGTAGTATTTGATGTAGAGAAAAGGCAATGGTCTGCATCCCTTGTTCACCATTGATTTTATTCTCATTTTAGGTATTTGTGACGGTAGATTTCATCATTGATGTATAAAAAACTTCAAGAATTGAGTTTACTTTCTATAAAAAAATGTGTGAAAATGCATCCTTAACTATACTTTGCGTTTTGCATATGATTTATATGTGCTTCAATCAATAAAAGCAATTTCTTACAACTCATGGTATGTACATGTATTTATATAGCTGCTCATCTGTGCTCCTCAACATTTTCTGCTGCACCTATCCTCCATGCAGAGGGAATACTCTGGCTGAACTCAATATATAGGCGATTAGCAGGCAGAGTTTCTGTAAAACAGCCATATTATGCTGAGGTGCATCGCAATATTCCTGTCAACATCTTTGCTGAAGTCACTCGACTGCTACAGAGGAGCTCATCTAAGAATTTCAAGGAGCCTCATTGCATTATTGGCAAAAACAGCAAAGGTGTGGTAATTTCTTTTACTTGTCTTGGCTCATTGCTAAAGCTGTTCCAACTGCTCACTGGCAAGAGCACAGGGCAGGTGAAGAAATTTTTTACTCGTGTCCTGAAAGGTGCAACAAGAAATGGACACAAAGTGAAACTTATCGTCTCCACTGATAAGGATTTTGCTTTTGTGTACAAGTACCAGGCTGGCCAGCTAACCATCCAATTCCACTATGGCGAATGGAATACTTTTAGCATTCCAAAACACCCATGTCAGCTGGATAATCAAGAACAATAATTGCCTGGGCCAGACCAGCTGCATCTCATTATTCAAATGTAGGATTCATATGATATCTTGGATTATATTCTTAGATAATGGTTAATGACACTTAATGATGGTTCTCACTGTAGAGTGCAAACAATATATCCAGGAAAATTAGTGATAAATAGTACAATTTTTAGCTAATTAATTGTTTCTATTTTCAAACAGCATTATTTTGTACTATTTAGTATTTATAATATTCACAGATATACTATTTGCACTTTTAGCAAACTGAGCACAAGCAACCCTTCATGTATAGTACTTACTTGTGTTTTTTTATTCTTTGGTACTCGGGTCATCTCAGATGTTTGTAAACCACCTTTCCCTCTCCAAACTCAAATGCACTGGGTTCAACAAAATGTAACTTTCTGTGTCCCTATTGTTAAGTGTATTGTGGACACTAAATCACTGACAGTAGTACCCTGTAAAGATTCCTTTCAACATGTTTCTTGCTCACAAGGATGTTTGAATTTGACCTTCTTACAACCATGACCTATGACAGTTACTATGGTGTCCACGCTAGTTCTGTGTCAACACACCTAAGAGCATGCCTTGGGATTGTCACAAGCAAGAGATTGATAAACACAAATATTGCTTAGAGACATTAGCTTTAAGGTACACATAGACCAGAGTTCAGAATTATAGAACAAACAAGCAAGGAAATGAGATGTTAGTTGATGCTGATTAAAAGCAATTCAAGTCAATATGATAAAAATTCAAAGTGATGACTTCAGTACAATAAACAATAATTGAAGAGTAAAAGTTGGTTGGTGTTTCATAATATTTATACCTGGTTGTCAAAAAGGGTCATTTTCATGTAAAGCCCTTCAATTGTAAATCAAATAACACCACTACATTTGCTGAAACTTTTGCATCTTTATTATACATTTTTCCCAAATAAAGAGATTAAATAAAGATATTTTTTACATGTAAATATTCATGAGAACTACAGGTCACGTGATTATAATCATAATATATAAAAATTAGAAAATGTTCTTATTTACAGGTAAAAGAGCTATAGATGTGACCAATAAATTTTTTTTAACTCTAAGTCACATAATAATAAAAATTAGAAAATGTTCTTATTTACAGGTAAAAGAGCTATAGATGTGACCAATAAATTTTTTTTTAACTCTAAGTCACATAATAATAAAAATTAGAAAATGTTCTTATTTACAGGTAAAAGAGCTATAGATGTGACCAATAAATATTTTTTTTAACTCTAAGTCACATAATAATAAAAATTAGAAAATGTTCTTATTTACAGTTAAAAGAGCTATAGATGTGACCAATAAATATTTTTTTAAAAACTCTAAATCACATAATAATAAAAATTAGAAAATGTTCCTATTTACAGGTAAAAGAGCTATAGATGTGACCAATGAATATTAAAAAAAACCTCAGTCACAGGATTGCAATCAGTTCAGCAAAATAGACTACAATATTAAATATTCATGCTGAACATTAATTGTGTACATTATCAGACTGTGTGTATACCCATCCCTACTAAAGAGCTCAATATAAGTAAACAGTAAATTACAGCAAACACTACAGTATCATTTCATTAATAATTAAAAAATCATTTTATGATTTTTGAGATAGCATTTGATAGATTTTGAGCTCTGTTCTTTCAAATGCAATGCAATGCAATGTTAGAATCACATGAAAATCCATTTTGTTTTACTCACAAAACAACATGATCACTGCAAAGCTATTTGAAAGTTACCAGTGGGAGGCCTAGGCTTGCTCAAGTACAACAGCTTAGTGACCAGTATCAAGTAAACAATGAACAAGTCAATTAATTCTTTTTTTTTTCTTTGATAATTTGATATACCTATAGGTACAGAGTACAGTGCATAATGATATTTTGCAAGGTTATTATAATTCATAGGAGCAATTTCCATTTTGCAAACAAGCAAAGAATAAGATCAATAAGCAAATTGATAATATTGAAGAATCAAAGTTGCATGCATGTACTACTCTATAGCTAAATGAAATATCAGGAAGCCCTTCAGGTATTGAGGCACACTACCGAAGCTTTACCATACCATACATACTCTATTTCAAGTCACCAGAGAGTAAATGAAGGGATGCTCATAAAAATGACCTAAGTGACTTTTTCTGATAATTTTTTCTTTGGTATAAAATGATGTCAGTTAACTTTCTTATGTCCAAATATCAATGTCTGGACATCCATCAATCATTTTTAGTAGCTGGGTCACAGCTGCTCATACAATATGATTGGATTCAAAAGAACAATAATTCTTTGAATGGTGTAAATACTGACAAAAAGTGGCTGATCAGTCTATAAATAACCACTCGTTATTTGTGTATTCATTTTTAGTAGCTGGGTCACAGCTGCTCATACAATAAGATGCTTGATGATTGGATTCAAAAAGACAATAATCCTTTGAATGGTGTAATAATTTTATTTTAATATCCAGAGGGACAAGATTATTTACAGTGCACTACTTTTTGTCAGATTTCAATTTATCTAGAATCTTAGCTCGTAGAGGGTGTAGAACTTACATTTACTTGCTGTACTAGAAGATTTGGGAAATCCACAGTAGCAGTACTTTGAGTCATCATTTACTCTCTTTGGTATGTAACTCAGAGAGTCAGAAGAAGCTGGTTTGGAAATGTTGTGCTGCCTTTCCCTAAGCCATACAAGAGAAATGTACTCGTGCCGGAAAATCTGCTGCCATCGTGAGTGGTAAATGGTGTTTTTACTGTACCTGGAAACAAAAATGTGTTTTGCCTCCCTCCCTTCCATAGAATTCAGTCCCAGACCCATATCATACTTAACTTTCATGTCTTTTGTATGAGCTGGAACTATATGAGCTAATGTCCAGGCAGTAGGGTGGTCCTCAAAGTAGATGATGTTTATTCGATGGTACTCATTACATAGTTGTTGAAGCTTGCTCACTTGGTCATCAGAAATGTCAACCCGACTGAAAAGAGAAACACAGTCTCTTAAAACCAAACAATGATAAGCAATACAATGAAGCATTAATTCAGCTTTAGAACCCTGGTCTACAAATGGCTCAAGAGCTGCAATTAAATACATAAAATTATGCAATATTCCCCTTGAATCTTTCCCTGTAAATCAGTAATCAAATGTCTTCTCTCTACCATGACAGCTATTGAACCATCTCACAACCTGTTTTGCAAGACGAGAAAGACAACATTGTGTCTTCATGGCACTAATATACCTTGCAAGGGGAGAGTTAGACCTCAGCTGTGAAAAAGATGTAACAGATTTATCAGTCATCTGAATTACTTCATCTAAAAGATATCGATGTATCAAAGCACATGCATTATTTTTTGGATGAAGGGGATCAACATGAACTCTAATGACTAATTTGGCACAAATTCTTGTCTGCTTTTGTTGTTTGCAATGAAGTTTGTTATTCTTGTACGTTTAGTTGATGGAGCTATTTTTTCCCTTTTCAAGTCTTTTTTTTGAGGCCTTCAACACTTTTTACAACGTTCAGCCTCTGTGAATAGTTCCATGGCTTCCATGGTGTTGTTGTTGTTTTCATTTCCAAATGTCCCATAAATTGCAAAATAATAATCAGTTCTGGCATCTGCAAAAGAATAGAAGAACTTTACACGGTTGCTAAGCTCCCCAGAAATAAATGCAATCATTTTCATATCATTTGGGAGTTCACCTAGCCTAAATTTTACATTAACAGAATTTCCATTATAATTTTAAACAGACCTTCTTCTCCATATCAGGAATATCCTTCATAAGCACATTAATGAAGCGAACAACAGCTATGGCAATTTTCACCACAATTTTTACCGAATATCAAAAAAATTTAATTATTGCTCAGTATACCACGACCAGTATTCAGAAAACCAGTTAGCCAAGCACAAGAACAATCCTCTTTTCCAAAAGGAGCACCATCTCTACCTAAGAAGAAATAAATTGTATACGGTTCTTCAAACCAAACAAGATCATGATTACTATGCCCTGAAAGATAAAACTGCCCAAGTGTTAGTAGAGTTTCTTTCAAATTTCGATATACACCACTTACCTTTTGATCTTCTGGCATATCATTACAGAGATCATCATAAACACTGTAAAGTGTACCTATAGGTATGGACTTGATAAAGGGCATAAGCTTATTGTACGGTACAAGCCTAGGGACTGGTAAATGAGAAATAGATATACGCACAGTCTGCCTACCCTTATTACTACTGGTATATGCTGTATCTCTATATATCTTACGATACTTTTTTTTCCCCATTACCCCACCATTATAAAATACTGCTACACTTCTTAACATGTTCTCATCAGAATCTTCATACTCTTTTGCATCATTTTTGTATATTTTTGGTATAACTTGCTTCCGCACTGCTTGGTTTTTGGAAAGGACTTGAGAAAGGACATCCTTATTACATCTCTGCAACGAAGTATCAATAAGGCCAATTTGAGCTGGTAGAGTTGATGTTTTGCTCGCGCCATGTATTTCTATTGCACAGTCCATTGTTTCTTGACGCCGTCTATTAATTGTTGAAATGCTCCCATATAGGGTGTTCTTATCACTATCTGCACTGAATCTTGTTGGATTTTTCTGTCTACGCTCTACTGAATTTTCTGACAAAAACTTCCTTTTCTTTGACAAAGGCTGATCACCACAATCTTTCTCTATCTGACCAAGCTGTTCTATCTGTTCAACCATATTATCAACCTAACAGTGTATAAGTGGAATACACCAGTATTAATATATGAGCTAAGCTGTCTAACTAAACTGCTGCATACTTCCTCTTGTATTCATTTAGACTTAGATTTAGATGAACTTGAATATTTCGATAATTAGTGTGAAATGCAATTATAACAATTTGTAATACTTGCTGTAAATTCTGGTGTAAACTCAATTCTTATTTGTACCATAAGTTCAAACCTTTTGTCTATTTTTTTCATAAATCTGTTAATTAATTGGAATTAACCAATGGAGGAAATTATAACAATCAAGCATAATGGGATCTTATACTCTTTTGCAGACTATCTTAATAGCTTAAATGTTTACTTTGTATTCACTTATATATTTTTGCCTTTGCCACTGAATTGTAAAATATAGATATTTTGAATAAATAAACTATGATTTTCAAGTTTGCATTGTATAAACACGCACGGAGCCGGGCGATCGGGTCTGAGCTAGGGGTGCTTACATAACTTAATTGTCAATTTCTGAACCGACTGGACACAAACAGAAATAATAACAATATAAAATTTATATCCACTTGCATACTACTTAAAAACTGTTTAAGGAATATTTTCTTACAAGCTGGATAATTAATTTTTGATAAAACTTCTGTATTCAACACTTAGGGATCATCTCATTCCTTTTTGGTAAAAATGTAAACAATGTCACGTGGACTGAATCAAAGCCTTCAAATTAATACGTTGAAAATTTGAAATTTTACCTTCTTATCTAGCCGTCTAAGCTGTTCTTCTTTTGCTTTCACCTCTTTGGTTTTCGCTTCAACCTCCTTCCTCTTCTTCTTCAAACATTCTTCGATTTCTCCCAGCTCTCCATCTAACTCCATGATCTTCTCTGCTCCCATGATTTTCTTCTCCTTCAAATCCTTGGATTTCTTCATATACTGTCCAACGTTGAATCTTTTCATGTCGGTCGACTACGAGGCACGGGTTTCACAAATAAAAATGGCGCGAAAGAAAAACAAACTCGAAAAAAAAAAAAGAAGGCGATTTCATTTGAACATTAAGCATTTCAGATCTCCACTCTTTAGCTTCCACAGAAATGAAGCCAAAAAATTAAAACAACGGTTAAAATACGCGCTTTTTGAGCAAAAACACATTTTCGACGAAACTTGTGTTTTGCAACTGTGCAAACGCGCGCGAAAAAAATCAAAGCCAAGACAATTTTGGTATCAAAATGGACGTCACGCAAAGCTGTACATCGTTCGAACTTCCGATCCGTTGTCATGTAAACCCGAGGATCACACGAGCCTCCGAAATGTGAGTCGTATGGTGCTCGCTCTATTCATTTCCAGTCTCCCGAAAACAACACCCGTCCAATATGGCGGTTGCCACGATTGATCTGAGCAATTCTAGGGGCGCACATGCCCGGCGTGTCACTTGTTAACTTTTGCTTTCTTTTTCCTGGTGCTGGCTGCATGATAGCACTTTGGACTCGTCCTCTTACTACAAAAGGAATTAGAGAATTTGAGATATATCATATTTTCTTAGTAAATGTACAATCCATTTTTTTGAGTGATGATTCAATCTGGGCAAATGTAATATTAAAAGAATGTGATAAAGTATTACAAACCTGGTCGAATAATTTCTTGAAGTGCTATTTTAAAGTCCAGCATTTCCCCTACAGTCATTTCCATGGGTTTTAAAAGCCCATCTTGCAGCTGCAAGAAGTGTGGAAGATGTCTCCCAACTATTTTTTGATCTTCAAAATAAAAAAAGTAACTCATCATATCAATGTTTGAATAACTGACACTTATCGATATCGATGTTCTGTCTGTACTAAATAAAGATATAAACATTTTGAACCTCTAAATTTGCAAATTGTAGCTTCTGAAAACTTTTTCTCCCTTAGCCACAGCTCGACATCTTGTTCCCGCCAATCTGAAATGTTGATGGAAATTGATAAAATAAACCTTGAAATGTGAAATAAAAAAGACATTTCCGCCTAAATTATAAGTTGCAATTCTCTTACCTTCGATATTTTTAGTTTTATAAGTGTTTTCCGCGTTTTCCGTGGACGATTCCATGACAAACAAAAGAACGACTTCCTTACACACCAAGCGAATTTGGGAAAATGGCGCTCAAATTAAATTTAGGCGGGAAACGTTAACGTTAGCTTGAGTTACCGCTGTACAACTAAACAGGGAGCCCAATTATATTAACAACGCAAGAACCAACTTGTCATTGCCAAAGCCAAGTGTTTTTTTTTTTTGTTTTTGTTTTTGTTTTTTCCAAAACGAAAGACCAGAAGCAAATATTTTCTTCTATTTGACTGATTTGAAGTAGTACGTGAATGCTTGCTTATTCCGGGCTTCCTGTCTCATGTAGTAAGCAAAATGGCGTCGTCGTCCTCGTGTTCTTCGTGGGACATTTCGATTTGTGTTTGTGGAGAAGATGCAAAGCGTCATGTTCACTGTCAGTGTTTTGATTGTAAAGGAAAAATTGTCTCTCGATCCACAGCCTTCAGACATCGTTCGAGAGAACGAGAAGAAATACTAATCCGTGGTCAAGAATATCAGTTTTCTGATTCCACAGCTGGCACAGCTGCGGGAATTAACAACAATGATAATTTAAGTGTTTCTCTCGATGACGGCCTACGTATAAGCTTGGATGTAAACTGTCCACCTAGTAGTGATAAAGAAACTGATGAAAGTTTTGACGAGGACAATGGAAGTGAAACATTTACAGCGGTCAACAATAATGGTACAGCCGATGAAGCTGATGAAGAAGAAAGTGTATACGAAGCCACTCTTCCATTAGACATTGAAGAGAAAATAGTTTCTTGTTTACTGGATGCCTTAAATCTCCAATTAGAATTGAAAATTTCTATTACAGGATTTGAACAACTTCTTGAGTGGGGTAAAACAATTTTTTGTTGTGGTTGTCCAGAGTTTGAGTATTTGTGGCCAAAATGTTGGAAAGACGCTGAAAGGCTGTTAAGATCTGTTGGCTATAGAGATGCAACGAAGTACATCATTTGCCTTGATGAGTCTCATAGATGCCACTATGGAGTCATGTCCTCAGAGAATGATCTATGTCCTCACTGTAATAAAAAGGGGACAATCCCATTTTACTATCTTGGACTTGGTCCGAAAATTAACTTATGGGTAAAAGATTCTAAGATGTGTGAAAAAATGATGGGTCACTAGTTTCACAGAGGTCATTGGATGGAAGAAGAACATAAGGAGGACTGGGGATATGAGTTGAAAAGTGAAATTTGGGATGGGAAGCGATTTGCTGAGATGCAATGGTTCTGGGACCCTAGCAAAGAGTGGATTTTACCTGTTAAATGCCATTTTTGTAAATCAGTTATATCTGCAGAAATTATTGAAGCTAGCCCTGAAAATACTAATGAAGAGAAATTGCTACAATGTTCATCTTGCTACAACCATTTTAATCATAAGCCTTGTAAAACACGTGGAGACCCAAGGAACATAGCCTATATTGTCCACTGGGATGGCTTTCAGCCATTTGAGGGCAAATATAATCATGGCTCTGGAGCACTAGAAATTCAAATTGCAACTGTCAAAAATTAACAGACATGAAAACTCTGAGATATATGTAGTTGGATTTATACCAGTGTATTTGTTACCAAACAAAAGGCCAATTTCACTGGATCCTTTTTTATCATTACTGATCGATGAAATAGAAGATGGTTTTATAAATGGGATTGACATTGACAATTATGCCTACTCAATACCAGATCTAGATCTGCCATCGGGACCAACAAAGCTTCGCCATTTAATTCTCCTTGTCACAGGGGATCACCCTGCAATATGTGAAATATGCAAGGCTATATTTTGTGGTAAAAACCCCTGCCGCCGTTGCAAGTGCAGTAGCACTCTAATTCCATCAACAAACCACTATTATTATGGTGATTTTCGCAAATCTACAAAATATCCTTGGCAGAAAAGAGACCTAATGGATGACATTGACAACTTGAATGCTATAGAGCAAGAAGAAAGAAGAACTGTAGCTGAAGCAATGGCAAAAGATGCAGGATTTACAGGGCTATCAATTCTCCATCGCCTACATTCTTTGTATGGTTTCGATTACAGGAGAGATTGTGTTTTTGATTCTATGCACCTGATTGCACTTGGTGTGGTCAAAAACTTCCTTCTAGATCTTCTAGAAAATGTTGATATTGATCGGAATCACTTGCAGGAGAGATTGAGTGCCATACCTTGGACAGCTGAATTTATGTCATCACGTTATCCAACACAGTTTGCAAGGATAGGCTATTGGAAAGCAGAGGACTTCCAAAAGTTTGCTTTTCCCATTGCAGAATATGTTCTTGGTGATATTTTACCTGATGAATACTTTGAAGGACTTCAAGCACTGGCCAGACTTGTAGAGTATGTGTACTCTCAAGGTAGAAATGGATGGACTGTTGATTCAGCCTCAATTTTCCATGGAATTGCAATTCGTTTCAATGTAATAGGTGAGGAAACACTAGGATTAAAAGCTTGCCATGTGGTCAACCATAACTTAACCCATATACATGAAGATGTCATGAACTTTGGTGCACCAGACAATTACTGGTGTTATAACTTTGAACGTGCAGTTGGTCGTTACATTTCAATATCAAGCAATAACAAAAATTTGGAACTTACCTTTGCTCGAGCTGAATTACGCAGAGAAGTGTTAAAAGCAAGACACTCCTCACAAACACTATCATTAGAATACTCACTGGAATCACATTACTCATCCCTTTTGGCATTAGAAGAAGCTGTAAAGAAGCAAGCTGACATCATCATAGACAGAAGTCAAGGGATATTGCTGGGATCACTGAAAGGAGTTCACCTTCAAGATCAATTGATGAGAAACAACATTTGTGAACAACTTGATTTAGAGAATGATAATGAGCTTAGTGATGTTGCTCATGAATGCAGGAGCATTTATTTTCCAAATCATTTCATCAATGGAAAAATAGATGGAATTTTGTTCAGGGTTGGAGAACATGTGATTTGCAACATACCTTCATTGGGAAATAGAGAGCATGTTATTTTGATTACACAGCTTCTCAGGGTGAATTTAAATGGAGAATACTTGGTATTTGTTTTTGGTGATTTATTCAACTATGCCACAATTAACAATGAGAGAGTACTTTACCCAAGAAACAAGGGGTACATGCATGTAGTTGAACCATCAAATGAAAGCATGGTATTACTGTCAAATTGCATAAAACGCAAAGTCATGCTTGTTCCTGATCCTGAAAATATTGATGACCCTAACTGCTTTGTTATAATTGATTACATGAGAAAAGAGTTTCCTATAACAAGTGTTGTTGTACCTTGTTATCCTGAAGTTGGTGACATGATTCTTGTGCAAGGAGATGATCCTGATCCATGGAGGGCATTGGCTGTTGCAGTCCATACAAGAAGTGAAACATTGGACATTCAGTTTTACACACCTCATCCTAGATGGGGTAGAGCTTCAGGACTTTGGGTCAGGGAACCAACCCGCATTCAAGAGGCTTCTTTGAGAAGTGTTGTTGGAATATCAGTTGGTTCCTGGCAAGGAGCTGGCCGTGCACTCTTTAAGGAACTCTGACTAGGCTGACAGTTTTTTACAGGTGATAGGAAATAACTTCCTATTTAAATTTTTTTCATTAATATGACTAATAATTTAAATCAATAATATTAGTTATTAAAAAGATCTAATAATTTGCACATTAACTTACTCTTACAGGTAGAAAGGAATTATGCAAACTCTTCTACAAGACAGTACAACTTTCTTCTCAGTTTTCTAAGATAGGTGGTTTTAGTGCAAGGGATTGGTGATAAAGTTTCTGAACTGTGAAAGACTTTAGCACTGCCAAGATGATTGAAGGTCATATTTGTAGACATGTAGTTTAAAAGGGGAAATATATTTTTTTCAAACAGAAACTCTACAGCCTGACAATGGAAGGTTTGACATACATATCTATAATCTCAATGTTTTTTATTGGAGCAGCTACTACTTAAAGATGCTGGTTTGATCTTTTTAAGAAATCTTAAGCAGATTTGTTAAGTAATCCCAAATGTAAAATCCCAAGGTTGGTTCCCAATTGGGAATTTTCAAACAGGATTTCCCATAAGTATCCCAATTTTGTGTAGTTAATGGGAATTTGTTAAGAAATCCCAATGTAAAATCCCAAGGTTGGTTCCCAATTGGGAATTTTCAAACAGAATGTCCCATAAGTATCCCAATTTTGTGTAGTTAATTGGAATTTGTTAAGAAATCCCAAGGTTGGTTCCCAATTGGGAATTTTCAAACAGAATTTCCCATAAGTATCCCAATGTTGCATAGTTATTGGGAATTTGTCAAGAAATCCCATATGTAAAATCCCAAGGTTGGTTCCCAATTGGGAATTTTCAAACAGAATTTCCCATAAGAATCCCAATTTTGTGTAGTTAATGGGAATTTGTTAAGAAATCCCAATGTAAAATCCCAAGGTTGGTTCCCAATTGGGCATTTTTAAACAGAATTTCCCATAAGTATCCCAATTTTGTGTAGTTAATGGGAATTTGTTAAGAAATCCCAAATGTAAAATACCAAGGTTGGTTCCCAATTGGGAATTTTCAAACAGAATTTCCCATTAATATCCCAATGTTGCATAGTTATTGGGAATTTGTTAAGAAATCCCAATGTAAAATCCCAAGGTTGATTCTAAATTGGAAATTTTCAAACAGGATTTCCCATTAATATCCCAATATTGTATAGTCATTGGGAATTTCAGGGGAAAATCCCAATATATTTTCCCAATGTCATTTTCTAAATTGGGAATTTTTCTAAAAATTCCCAACAAAAATACCTATTTTGTGTTTAAATTGGGAATTCTGGCAAAATTCCCAATATGAAATCCCAATGTTGCTTTCAAGTTGGGAATTTTAGTAAAATTCCCAAATTGGGAATCCGTTTTTTTGATCCAAAATGGCACTTTTCTACCGACATAAGGGCATTTTTGCGAAAAGCGCAAATTCGCCGACAAAGTGTTGCCTTTGAGCTTGCTTAAAGGTACAAAACGGGATTTTTGATCCAAAATGGCATTTTTCTACCAACATAAGGGCATTTTTGCGCAATACGCTAATGTGCCGACAAAGCTAGTGTGGCCTTTGAACTTACTTACATGTCCAAAACGCGATTTTTGATCCAAAATGGCACTTTTCTACCGACATAAGGGTATTTTTTCGAAATACACAAATGCGCCGACCAAGTGTGGCCTTTTAGCCTGCTTAAAGGTGCAAAACGCGGTTTTTGATCCAAAATGGCACTTTTCTACCGACATAAGGGCATTTTTGCGAAAAGCGCAAATGTGCCGACAAAGTGTGGCCTTTGACCTTGCTTAAAGGTCCAAAACGCGATTTTTGATCCAAAATGGCACTTATGTACCGTAATAACAGCATTTTTGCAAAAAGCGCAAATGTGCCGACAAAGTGTGGCCTTTGAGCTTGCTTAAAGTCCAACAATGCGATTTTTGATCCAAAACGGCATTTATGTAGAGTAATAAGAGCATTTTTGCGAACAGCGCAAATGCGCCGACAAAGTGTGGCCTTTGAGCTTGCTTAAAGGTCCAAAACGCGATTTTTGATCCAAAATGGCACTTATGTACCGTAATAACAGCATTTTTGCAAAAAGCGCAAATGTGCCGACAAAGTGTGGCCTTTGAACTTGCTTAAAGGCCAACAACGCGATTTTTGATCCAAAACGACATTTATGTAGAGTAATAAGAGCATTTTTGCGAACAGCGCAAATGCGCCGACAAAGTGTGGCCTTTGAGCTTGCTTAAAGGTCCAAAACGCGATTTTTCATCCAAAATGGCACTTTTCTACCGACATAAGGGCGTTTTTGCGAAAAGCGCAAATGTGCCGGCAAAGTGTGGCCTTTGAGCTTGCTTAAAGGTCCAAAACGCGATTTTTCATCCAAAATGGCACTTACGTACTGTAATAACAGCATTTTTGCAAAAAGCGCAAATGTGCGAAAAAGTGTGTCCTTTGATATTGCTTTAAGGTCCAAAACACGATTTTTGATCCAAAATTGCACTTCTGTACTGCAATAAGAGCATTTTTATGAAAAGCGCAAATGCGCCGACAAAGTGTGGCCTTTGAGCTTGCTTAAAAGCCCAAAACGCGATTTTTGATCCAAAATGGCACTTTTCTACCGACATAAGGGCATTTTTGCGAAAAGCGCAAATGTGCCGGCAAAGTGTGGCCTTTGAGCTTGATTAAAGGCCCAAAACGCGATTTCAGATCCAAAATGGCACTTATGTACCGTAAAAAAGCGCAAATGTGCCGACAAAGTGTGGCCTTTGAGCTTGCTTAAAGGCCAACAACACGATTTTTGATCCAAAACGGCATTTATGTACCGTAATAACAGCATTTTTTGCAAAAAGCGAAAATACACCGACAAAGTGTGTCCTTTGACCTTGCTTAAAGGTCCAAAACGCGATTTTTGATCCAAAATGGCACTTATGTACCGTAATAACAGCATTTTTGCAAAAAGCGCAAATGTGCCGACAAAGTGTGGCCTTTGAACTTGCTTAAAGGCCAACAACGCGATTTTTGATCCAAAACGACATTTATGTAGAGTAATAAGAGCATTTTTGCGAACAGCGCAAATGCGCCGACAAAGTGTGGCCTTTGAGCTTGCTTAAAGGTCCAAAACGCGATTTTTCATCCAAAATGGCACTTTTCTACCGACATAAGGGCGTTTTTGCGAAAAGCGCAAATGTGCCGGCAAAGTGTGGCCTTTGAGCTTGCTTAAAGGTCCAAAACGCGATTTTTCATCCAAAATGGCACTTACGTACTGTAATAACAGCATTTTTGCAAAAAGCGCAAATGTGCGAAAAAGTGTGTCCTTTGATATTGCTTTAAGGTCCAAAACACGATTTTTGATCCAAAACGGCATTTATGTACCGTAATAACAGCATTTTTTGCAAAAAGCGAAAATACACCGACAAAGTGTGTCCTTTGACCTTGCTTAAAGGTCCAAAACGCGATTTTTGATCCAAAATGGCACTTATGTACCGTAATAACAGCATTTTTGCAAAAAGCGCAAATGTGCCGACAAAGTGTGGCCTTTGAACTTGCTTAAAGGCCAACAACGCGATTTTTGATCCAAAACGACATTTATGTAGAGTAATAAGAGCATTTTTGCGAACAGCGCAAATGCGCCGACAAAGTGTGGCCTTTGAGCTTGCTTAAAGGTCCAAAACGCGATTTTTCATCCAAAATGGCACTTTTCTACCGACATAAGGGCGTTTTTGCGAAAAGCGCAAATGTGCCGGCAAAGTGTGGCCTTTGAGCTTGCTTAAAGGTCCAAAACGCGATTTTTCATCCAAAATGGCACTTACGTACTGTAATAACAGCATTTTTGCAAAAAGCGCAAATGTGCGAAAAAGTGTGTCCTTTGATATTGCTTTAAGGTCCAAAACACGATTTTTGATCCAAAATTGCACTTCTGTACTGCAATAAGAGCATTTTTATGAAAAGCGCAAATGCGCCGACAAAGTGTGGCCTTTGAGCTTGCTTAAAAGCCCAAAACGCGATTTTTGATCCAAAATGGCACTTTTCTACCGACATAAGGGCATTTTTGCGAAAAGCGCAAATGTGCCGGCAAAGTGTGGCCTTTGAGCTTGATTAAAGGCCCAAAACGCGATTTCAGATCCAAAATGGCACTTATGTACCGTAAAAAAGCGCAAATGTGCCGACAAAGTGTGGCCTTTGAGCTTGCTTAAAGGCCAACAACACGAAACGGCATTTATGTACCGTAATAACAGCATTTTTTGCAAAAAGCGAAAATACACCGACAAAGTGTGTCCTTTGACCTTGCTTAAAGGTCCAAAACGCGATTTTTGATCCAAAATGGCACTTATGTACTGCAATAAGAGCATTTTTATGAAAAGCGCAAATGCGCCGACAAAGTGTGGCCTTTGAGCTTGCTTAAAGGTGCAAAACGCGATTTTTGATCCAAAATGGTACTTTTCTACCGACATAAGGGCATTTTTGCGAAAAGCGTAAATGTGCCGACAGTGTAGCCTTTGAGCTTGCTTAAAGGCCCAAAACGCGATTTTTGATCCGAAATGGCACTTATGTACCATAAAAAAGCGCAAATGTGTCGACAAAGTGTGGCCTTTAATTTGAGCTTGCTTAAAGGCCAACAAGGCGATTTTTGATCCAAAACGGCATTTATGTAGAGTAATAAGAGCATTTTTGCGAACAGCGCAAATACGCCGATAAAGTGTGGCCTTTGAGCTTGCTTAAAGGTCCAAAACGTGATCCAAAATAGCACTTATGTACCGTAATAACAGCATTTTTTGCAAAAAGCGCAAATGTGCGAAAAAGTGTCCTTTGACCTTGCTTTAAGGTCCAAAACGCGATTTTTGATCCAAAATTGCACTTATGTACCGTAATAAGAGCATTTTTGTGAAAAGCGCAAATGCGCCAACCAAGTGTGGCCTTTGACCTTGCTTAAAGTTCCAAAACGCGATAATTGATCAAAAGTGGCACTTATGAACCATAATAACAGCATTTTTGCAAAAGCGCAAATGCGCAGACCAAGAGTGGCCTTTGACCTTGCTTTAAGGTCCAAAACGCGATTTTTGATCCAAAATTGCACTTATGTACTGCAATAAGAGCATTTTTATGAAAAGCGCAAATGCACCGACAAAGTGTGGCCTTTGAGCTTACTTAAAGGCCCAAAACGCGATTTTTGATCCAAAATGGCACTTTTCTACCGACATAAGAGAATTTTTGCGAAATACGCAAATGCGGCGACAAAGTGTGGCCTTTGAACTTGCTTAAAGGTCCAAAACACGATAATTGATCAAAAGTGGCATTTATGTACCGTAATAACAGCATTTTTGCAAAAACCGCAAATGCGCCGACCAAGTGTGGCCTTTGACCTTGCTTCCAGGTCCAAAACGCGATTTTTGATCCAAAATGGCACTTTTCTACCGACATAAGGGCGTTTTTGCGAAAAGCGCAAATGCGCCGACAAAGTGTGGTGTTTGAGCTTGCTTAAAGGTACAAAACACGATTTTTAATCCAAAATGGCACTTTTCTACCGACATAAGGGCATTTTTGCGAAATATGCTAATGTGCCGGCAAACTGTGGCTTTTGAGCATGCTTACAGGTCCAAAATGCGATTTTTGATCCAAAATGGCACTTTTCTACCAATATAAGGGCATTTTTGCGAAAAGTGCAAATGTGCCGACAAAGTGTTGCCTTTGAGCTTGCTTAAAGGTCCAAAAGGCGATTTGTGATCCAAAATGGCATTTATGTTCCGTAATAACAGCATATTTGCAAAAAGCGAAAATACGCCGACAAAGTGTGGCCTTTAAGCAAGCTCAAAACGCGATTTTTGATCCAAAATGGCACTTATGTACTTCAATAAGAGCATTTTTATGAAAAGCGCAAATGCGCCGACCAAGTGTGGCCTTTGAGCTTGCTTAAAGGTACAAAACGCGATTTTTCATCCAAAATGGCATTTTTCTACCACACGATGGCGAAATTGATTACAAAATCTCCCACTTGTGCGGGCTCGTATTTAGTCAGCGTTAAACCGCATTGTTGTAAGAAGGCAATGGAAAGCCCGCCATGTTGTAAAGACTGTAATTTATTCTTACGTCATGCATACATTATAACATCTTCCCCTTTTTGTGGTTACTCCCGTCTAAAGGACGGAGTACCACTATGCTATGGCGCGATGTAAGGGTGGAAGTCTGTAACACCCGAACGCCCGACTCTTTTCCGAGATCGGTCCGATCTTCCGATGCCCATCTTCTGGATAACACAGAAAACATATGTTTCAAAATAGCTAGCTAGAAGGAAAATCAATGAATTTTACTGTCGTTACTAAAAGGCAGATAAACGTGTCGGAGAACACATGCTCTAGAATTGATACAAACTGAACATGGAACATATATAGCGTGACTGAATAAGCACTCTCAGACATGTCCACTGATACGAAAAATTACAGACGTTATTAAAGGAGAAGCCAGCAACAAAAATCTTTTTCACTCCAACATCAAAGTCAACCAAGCTTTTAGTGTTCGTACTCTATCATCACTGACAAGAGTCAAAGAAGATAAACAAACGAAGACTCGGCATTTTGAAAGGACTGAAAGCCGCCGTCCCGAGCGCCGTGAAGGCCGCCATCGAGTCCGCTAGCCGAAAACAGCAACAGAAAGGGATATTGAGTTAGTTTATTGGATTAGTGTTTTATGAAGCAATTTCTTTTATATTTATAGCGACATTTTAGAAAGAAGCATTTTTGCATTTGTATTGTAAACACACTGACAATAAATATACTAAAATTCACTATCCGAAAACGTGTAACTTCTGCATGGTCGAGTGGATAAACCATGGCTTCCCCAGCGAAAGGTCTAGGGTTCGAGCCACGGCCACGACGGTGATTGATTTTTTTTTTCACTTTTTTTTCACACATTTTTTTTTTCTTTTATAGCTAATGACTCTATTTTCGCTAAAAAAATTATTGATTTATTGATTTAGATTTTTGTCTTCAAATGAAAACTCGTTATTTTACTAAAATATATTGTTTGGGCTTCCTGTGGTCATTTCGGTCAATCCACGAGCTACTTCACCATTGGCGGGGATTGTAGCTACTCCCGTAGCCAGAGTACAACTATTTGCAACTAAATATTAAAAAATTGGAGTAACCACATGAGCTCTTTGAGCGCCTTTAATTTATATATAACAAAAGCAAATTACAAACGTACTTAATAAACCTGTGTACTACAACACAGCATCTAACAAGATGGCTAGATACAAATGTTAAAACTTCTCAAGTGATGAATGTTCATGTCTTATTAAAGCCATATCTGTCTGGAGGCTTCACGGTGCGTGTTCTCGTGTGAACAACCTGCTTGTCAGCAGGACCGCATCTTGGATCTGACTGCGGATTGCTTGATCTCTGGATGCTTGGTTGTGGATAACTTGATCTCTGGATGCTTGGTTGTGGGTGGCTTGATCTCTGGATGCTTGGTTGTGGGTGGCTTGATCTCTGGATGCTTGGTTGTGGGTGGCTTGATCTCTGGATGCTTGGTTGTGGGTGGCTTGATCTCTGGATGCTTGGTTGTGGGTGGCTTGATCTCTGGATGCTTGGTCGTGGGTGACTTGATCCCTGGATGCTTGGTGGTGTTGGTGTACTGGTTGTGGTAAGCTCATGACTCCCTTCCTGGCGTTGACGGTCTTGGCTTTCGGCGACCTCTGCTTGAAAGCTTTTGGTTGGTCTCAGCATGTTTCTATTCCTACGCAGAGTTTCATTGTTGGTTTGAACCAAGTATGAACGATCCGACAGCTGGTTTGTGCAAACACCTGTGGTCCAGGGCTTGCCCCGTTCAAGAGGTGCAATGTGTACTTCTTGTCCCACCTCTAGTTCAGGTAGTGACTTGGCTGTTCCGTCGTGGTAGTACTTGGCTCGTTGTTTTCTCAGTTGTTGTTTTTCTTTCACTCCATCAACGACATGCGGATATAACAGGCTGGTGGCTGTAGGTATCAGTGTACGTGTTCGCCTTGACATTAAACGCTGAACAGGACTTGACTGAAGTGGGTCTGTAGGTGTATTTCGTTGATCGAGCAACGCAAGCCAGGGATCTTTCTTGTCCTTCAGGGCTTTCTTGAAAAGTCTTTTGGTGATCTTTACGGCTGATTTCGCTTTTCCGTTAGACTTCGGGTGGTGTGGTGATGCCGTGACGTGCTTGAACTCCCAATCCCGAGTGAAATGTCTGAACTCCTTACTAACGTACT
The DNA here is from genome assembly GCA_029948255.1 of Telmatactis stephensoni. NCBI lineage: Eukaryota > Metazoa > Cnidaria > Anthozoa > Actiniaria > Isophelliidae > Telmatactis > Telmatactis stephensoni. Next base: position 177,901 of record JALIZF010001216.1, read on the forward strand.
GCGGGCCATTGTCGGTGACAAGGCAGTCAGGAATGCCGTGTCGGCTAAACTGTCTCTTAAGAAAGTGAATGAGTGTCGTGGAGGTAGTTGTTCGACTTCTATGAAGTCAGAGTAGGAGTCCACAAGGACAATGTAGTCCTTACCATACAGGTGAAATAGGTCTGATGCAACTCTACCCCATGGGCGGTCTGGTATTTCATGTGATTGCATTGGTTCTTTGGCGTTTCGCGCTTGAAATTCTGCGCAGATGGTGCATTTGTCCACCACATCTTTGATATCTGCATGCATACACGGCCAGAAAACCAGATCTTTGGCTTTTCGTAAACACGACTCAATTCCTAAGTGGCTTGAATGGATCTTGGCTAACATTTCCGAACGCAGTACTCGAGGCACGATGATCCTCATGTTTTTGAACAATAAACCATTGTGGATACTGATTTCATCACGATAATTCCAGTAATCTTGGATGTTCGGTGGGGCTTGTTTGCGTTGATCTGGCCAGCCGGTGAGTACAGTGTTCTTCAGCATCTGCAATACTGCGTCTTGTGCGGTGGTCATTTGCAGCTGCACTAGTCTTTCTGGTGATACTTTGATTGACGCAAACGGTGTCATTTCTTCAAGTTCTAGAGCAAAAACTTGAACTTCGTCGTTACAATCCTCTGTTTCTGAAAGCTGGGCTCTGGAAAGATGGTCAGCCACGTACATTTCTTTACCTGGTTTGTATCTGACTTCGATGTTGTATCTCTGAAGTTTTAATAGCATGCGCTGAAGACGGCACGGAGCTGCCAGGATGGATTTTCGGAAGATCGATTGCAGCGGTTTGTGATCTGAGTCCACCAGGATGTGGTCTTTTCTTGCTAAGTACTGGTGAAATCGCTGGCACCCGAATACGATCGCTAAGCACTCTTTCTCGATTTGTGCGTAGGCTCTTTCAGTTGAAGAAAGCGTTCTTGATGCGAAAGCCACGGGTTGGCCTTGCTGTAGAAGGGTTGCGCCTAATCCACTCTCACTAGCATCGCATTGCAACGTTACCTCCTCAGCTGGGTTGTAATACCTTAGTACAGGGTGAGTTATGACTAGCTCTTTCATCAAATTAAAGGCTGTTTCCTGTGGCGTGTCCCATTGGAATGTCACTCCTTCTTTGGTGAGATCTCTAAGTGGCTGTGTAACGTCCGACAATCTCGGAAGGAATTTGGCTAGATAATTGATAAAACTCAGCAGAGTGAGTGTTTCTTGCTTGCTTTCAGGGCGTTTCATTTCCTTGATCGCTTTTACTTTATCTGGGTCCGCTTTCAGCCCATCTTTTGTGATCAGGTGACCCATGAACTTGACTTCCGTCTGCTTGAACTTTATTTTATCCTTGTTGAACTTCAGATTCTCTTGTCTCGCTCTGTCAAGTAATCTTTTTAGGTTATCGTCATGGTTTCTCTCTACCTCTTCTGGTGTTGCTCCATGTCCTACGACTAGTATATCGTCTCTCAGTACAACGACTCCTGGTAAATCGTCGAGCTTCTCGTGTAACTTTCTTTCAAATTCTTCTGGCGCACAGCTGATGCCAAACGGTAGTCGTAGGTACTTGTATCTTCCAAAAGGTGTCCAGAATGTCGTTTTCAAGCTGCTTTCAGCGTCTAAAGCTATCTGATAAAATCCATCTTTTAAGTCTAGTGTAGTGAAGAGTTTGGCTGTGGATAAGCGGGGCAGTACTTCTTCAAGAGTGGGCATCTGATACTTTGGTCTTTGCACAGCTTTATTAAGGTCCCTTGGATCAAGGCAAATTCTGATTTTGTCTCGCTTAGCTACTACGACCATGGTGTTGATCCATTCTGTAGGTTCTTTTACTTTCTCAATGATACCTTTGTCTTCTAGGTCTTGAAGTTTAGCTTTGACGTCTTCTTGTAAAGCTATGGGGATGCGTCGGTGGGTGTGCTGTACCGGCTTGGCTGCGGGGTCTGTGACTATCGATGTGTGTCCCAGTAGCCCTAGTCCCTTGAACAGATCTTTGTAGTCTTGCAATACGTCCTCTTTAGTGATCGTTGTTTTGACTCCCTCCATTGCGTTCACTTCTTGTGGCGGATCTACGTTGAATTGAACCAGTCCCATAGTTTCACACGTTTCTGCTGATAATATGGCGTTGTTTGGGTTCTTTATCACTTGGAAGCGCAGGGTGTGTCTTTTCCCCCGGTGCTCTGCTTGCAACTTTGTTTCTCCTAGTGGTTGGAGGATTGTTCCATCGAATGTTTTCAGCTTAACTTTGCTTCGACGTAGTAGGGGTTGTCCGTCTTGCAGTAGTTGTTGTAGGTCTCAGTGAGAGATGACATTACAGGTGGCGCCTGTGTCTAGTTGACAGCGTAACTGGCTGATGAATGGCTTTTCTCCCTGATGCTCTACACAGAAATTTATCACCGTGTGTACTTGTTTGCCTTTAGTTTGAAGAGATGAAATCATCTGGAGTTGATTACATCCTTCGTCACTCTCCTCTGTATCAGATTCCGTGTCACTTTCTGACTGTTCCTCAACTGCTCTAACTGCGCTCTTTTCCGGTTCTGATTGGCATACATTTGCAAAGTGGTTTAGTTTCTTGCATCTCTTGCACCTTTGACCGATTGCTGGACACTCGTCTTTTGTCTGATGCCTTTTTGCTTGTCCACATCTGAAGCATTTGGACCAGGATTTCGCGGTTTTACCTTTCGGGGTTCCTGTGTCAGTGGAGTCACGTGCTTTTGTTTTCTTGGCATTTTTTAATTTGGTTTTAGTTTTGACTACGTTAAGTTCTTCTGTTAGTTTATTTTCTAGTTTTCCGAGGCTTTGCAGTTGCTTGTTGGCTATTTCACTTGCTTTGCTTAGCTCTATCGCTTTGTTTAAATTCAGATCATTCAGTCTTAGCATTCTTTCTTTGAGATGGCTATCTCGCACTCCAATTACTATGCGATCGCGTATCATTTCATCTGTCATAGTTCCAAAATTACATGTGGATGCTCGTTTTCTTAACTTGTTCAAAAATGCGTCAAAACTCTCCTCACTCTCTTGGCTTGTGGTATTAAACACGAATCTCTCGTAAATGACATTTTTTTGCGGCTTGAAGTGTGCTTCTAATTTGTCTAGACAAGTGTTTACATTGTTTTGTTCGTCGCTTGAAAGATTCAAATTCAAATTCAAAGTATTTGTAAGCATTCTTTTCCCATTACTGACCTTAGAGTGGCTGCTCTGATTCTGGCATCTCTTTTATCTAGTCCAGTCGCTATTTCGTAATCTTCAAACTGTCCTCGAAAGAATTCCCAGTTGGTAGCGACGTCTCCTTTGATCTCCATCTTACTCGGCACGGGAAAATTTGGTTGTATTATGCCATGTGCCCCAACTTCGGGCGCTTGTTCTGCTTCGTGATCCGACATTTTCCAGTAGTGTATCACTTGAAGTTCTTTGTAGGGTAGTTCTCTTGAGTTCTTGTGGCGTTTGGTTCAAAGTTCTGACACCATGTTGTAAGAAGGCAATGGAAAGCCCGCCATGTTGTAAAGACTGTAATTTATTCTTACGTCATGCATACATTATAACACGCATGAACGTTCAAGTGAATTAAAAACAAAATGGCGGCTAATGACAGAAGTTTTCGTCTAAACTTGAGAGCCCCAAAACTGCATCAAGAAAGAGGAAAAAAATTCTGGAATAACTCGATTGTGGAAATGAAATTTTCAGTTGAGCATACATGGATCAAAGGTGTTCGAAATGCCGAACAAAAACCAAATTATGGAATGTTAAATATGGACAGGCAGTTGGAAGAAATTGTAGGGAACAAGCTGGAGTTAGTCGGTCCTATGCTCGACTCCTACCTGCTTGAAGTCGGAAAAAGTATAAAATCCAAGTTGACGAGATCAAAAGCTACAGGTCTAGTCAATCCTGTCTGTCTGTTTATCCCTTGGGCCATTTTCCGCCATATCTTAACCTTATGTCGTGGCTATTCCGGAGATGTACATACTTTCCACGATGGATCAAAACATGTGTTAAGTCTTACGAAAATGAACTCATTGAAGAAACTTTTTTCACCAGCCCGCTTTTCAGGAGAAAGCTATTTTGCTGCAAGACATTTTAAAAAGGTCCCTCTCTTAACAGATGGAAAAAGTCAGAACGTTTACAATGGAAATCAACAGTTGTCGTCTCTGAATCAACGCCATTTTGTATTGATTTCGTAATGAAGACACAGAGAGCCACTTTTACATTTTACATCCAGCGATACACGGCCGAAGGCTATCCACTAGACACTAGTCTTCAGGCACTGATGAACCAAGACTTAATATCTTAAAAAGTTGAACAAGAAATAACTTACTGAGATCACTTGGGAACTTTACTGAGAACTGTAGCGATGTTTAAGATGTTTGAAGTTTATAATTTGTTTGAGAATTATTTTCTGACAATCGTCATTTGTACATTCAATATAAGCATGAAACATCGCAAGGTATGGTAAGGTATTCAAAGCAGGCTTATCAACAGACTTGAGTGTGATATACTGCTAACAAGCACATGAAAATGCTCACATCTTGGTATATAGAAACAAGCCTGATTACATTACCAACAAAAAACAGAATAGACCATTTTACAGTTCAATCTTGGTCAACCACAGCCTTGACTGCATGTAATATATTCTTTTCAGTTTGGTAACAGCTCGTGAAAAGGCAAGAAATGCACACAAATGAACCAGGGAGGTGTAAATGAACAAAGAACAAACCTGTCAAATTTAAAGTATTTGCTTTATCATTTTCACCTCCCTGGTTTGTGTACATTTGTTGCCTTTTCGCGAGCTGTTACCTAATTGAAAAGAATATTTTACATGCAGCTGAGACTGTGGTTGCCCAAGATAGAACTGTAAAAATTAATGACCTATTTACTTTGGTCCTGGCTTGACACTTGTTGCTTTGAACTGACAATATTTTTGAAACAAGTGTATAGTAGAGCAATAGCACTAAAACCGTGAAACAAGTACTTACTAAAAAGTACAAATAGTACTAATGAAACAATAGAAAACAAAGAGTTTTGCTAAACTATTTGTCTCTATTTAGTTACTAAGTAATTTCACGGTTTAAGTGTTATTGCTCTACAGTTTCATGCATGTTTAGTACGGTACACTTTTCAATTTCTAGTTTCTTAAAACAGTGTTTATCATTTGGGGACCACAATTTGTTGTATACATATGCAGTCTCTTATACAGTGCAGCATTTTATTTCATTCTTTGTACTGAACTGTTGCACTTGAAGAGAAAAGACAATGAACAGAAAAGTTTGCATTTTGCTTCTTTAAAATTTGTATGCATGGCCCTCAGATAAAAGAAATTGATTGTCAATACAACTATAAATTGTACCCTCCAATGTTGATTCAAGTAAAATATAACACATCTTAAAAGGGTCCTTAAGTGTGACGTCACGTTGCTTAGCGACGGAAATTTTGGGGGTCACCAACTTCGTTCAGCTGTCAGATTTCTTCGAAGTCTACCCTATCTGCAGTTAGAACACACAAATAGTGAAAAAAATTGAAAGCCATCAAAACAGAGCCATATTTTCCTGATAAATAAAGTAATAATTATTTTCTCATGGTTGATGGAAAACCACTCTACCACAGTACCATAGTATCACAGTACCTTAGTACCACCGTACCACAGTACCAAAGTACCATTGTATATCTGCTCCACCAAAGGGGTTTCAAAAGCGGGGTGGGGTGGGAGAGGGGCACTACAGTAGTGGTCTTCCTGTGCACGTGAAAGAATATTTGACTATTTAGTTTGTGTTAATTTGTAATAAAAAGTGTACTACTGACTATTATTTAGCCTATTTTTTCATGCCAGGCAAAGTAAAACCACTTGAGGTCATTAAGACAAATAGAAAATATTTAATAAGTGTTTTTGTTTTTACTAGTGAATATTTATTTAACAAATAATATAATCACTGACACTACCTTAAAATCATGGTAGTAAACTATTCAAAAGAGTTTTTGGACTTCTTCTCACCACTTCTGTTACACTATAAGTACAAGCTATGGTACAAGCACTAAACTAATACATTATACATATATATCAATGAAGAGTGTTATGTATTTTCAGTGCTTTTCTAATAGAGTGAAGACAAAAAAACCATGAAATAGTTAGTAGACTAACAGACACTAGTAGACCATATTTCCATTGTTTCCTTTTGTATACATCTGACTATTACGCACTGACTATTAGATTTGGTTTCACGGGTTTTTTGACTTCACTCTAATGTAAACTTTTTGTCAAAGTTTATTTCTTACATCTGACTGGCTGTCCATATTTAACATTCCATAATTTGTTTTTTGTTCAGCATTTTGAACACCTTTGATCCATCTTCGCTCAACTGAAAATTTCATTTCCATAACTGAGTTATTCCAGAATTGTTGTTAATTTTCCATTGTAAAACGCTCTGACTTTTTCCATCTGTTAAGAGAGGGTCATGTTTGAAGC